>JBCFYV010000808.1:187953-243954 GCA_039000515.1 Timema cristinae
ACAATCTAGATTTATGTATTTCCAGATAATAAAGCGATCAGAGAGTCGGGAAACTAATTTATAAATTCGCAGTAAATTGGTTTATGGTCTGAAAATCAACTTTCGTACACTCCAAATCTGGTTATTGTCATATTACTGAAAATGGCATCTATCTGCGTATCGTTATTTGCCGTAGACTCGTCAGACTTCATAATGGGTTTCAAACTATATTTATTCGTTAATTCCAACAAAAAATAATCTTTATGTCCAATAATATTAGAGTTAAAATCTCCTAATAGTATAACATCAGATTTGTCAGGAGGGATTAATTTGTTAATAGCAGTGACAAACTCAATGTTAGGTGTACTAGGTGATTTGTACCCTGTGGTGATAGTGACACAGAGCACATGTAACGGGATCGTTTTTTAATAGGTCAGTTTTTTCTGATGTATCTAATGTTACTGCTTCCTGAAGGGTAAGCTTTCTGTTATTTCTAAGTTTAGATAAAAACTGAATGAGCTCTGGCTATTTAGTTTCTGCTGCTGATAACGTTAGAAATATTGAGGGACATCCAAGTTGGCGAATCATGGCCATTAGCTGCCTTTTCTTTTGCCCCAATATGATGGTGATGATCTAATCTGATATAAAACCTTAAAGCCATCATCGTGCTGAATAAGGTTTTCAAAATATGTTTTGTCAAAGATTTTTCCTGCGGTTATAGGTTTTTTTCCTTTACTTTTCCTAAGACAAATATTTATATTAGATAGGCAAGCTTGTTCTATTTTCTTTTTTGCCATGCACAATATACGGGCACTATTACAGCTTCGGCGATCACTTCGCCTCTCCTTTGACTTCAGCCTTTCAGCATAAGATAGTATACCTTTAATTTCAAGAGGAAAATTGCAACATATTTTTGGGAACGACAATTCTTCTAAGTCAGGTGCAGGAGATTTTCGCTGGCCTGGGGCTATTATTTTAATTTTATCACACATTTACTTATTTCGATCTAATACTAGAACTTCGTCAGCAATACTTTCTGCAATTACGTCCTCATCCTTATGTTTGGATATTTTACGATACGTTTTTTCAGGTTGATTAAGTAAGTTCAAGTCATTTTGATTTAAGTGTTCCATCCAAGTGTCAATTTCTTCGTCGTATAAAATGTATCTTTCACCAACAAAAAAGTTTGTTTCCTGGTTGTACTGCTTCTCGTACCTCCTAAAATACGACTTATCGTCCCGGATGTTGTACTTATTGTACAAAGATGTTTGTAATAAGAATTCCAGAGCATCGCACACCTTTGCTGGACGTATTGTATCAAACATATAATGAGAAGCATGGTCAAAATGCCGTTTCAGTTTAATTTGAACAGTAGACATTTCATCAAAACGTCGGGGAAGAACCAGTATCATGCTGTTCACATCAATTGGTATGTTAACCACGCTTCATTTTAAACCTAACTGGGGATTCAATCCATTTTGGTTGAGAGGTCGAATCTGCATAACATGTATAAACGGTGCAACCATTCTTTCTTCTAGAGGTGACAGTGAACTGAGGCAATAAGGAACAGTGGTATATTTCAGCCCATTGACAATGGTTAATTTTGGAATTTCTCCCTTTATGATGTACCGAATGCAAGTGCTACACAGCCATTTATAGCTATTATTGCCAAGATTTTCACATATTTTTATAAAAGCATCGTCATTCAGTTTATATTTTAGTTTTTCTTTGTCTAAATTAGTTACTGAATGCTCGAAGAACAATCCCTCACATGAGCAACAAACGTATTTGGTACTAAGGAACGAGACTTGATAAAAATCAATTTTGAGTTTGTTCTCCTTACTGTCCTGCTTGTATAGTCTGTCTCTGTACTGCTCTCTATACTGGCAAACTGTATTGGAGCTTTATATTCTTCGATGATTTACATCACATTCTCTCTTCTTTTCCCTAAGTTCCTCATCTCACCTGAGCTCCTTCTTCTTCCAAACATATATTTCTTTTTCCTTATACCTATGCTTCTCATCTCGCCTAAGATCCTTCTTCTTCTGAGCATCTATTTTTTCTCTTTACACCTATGCTTCTCATCTCGCCTAAGATCCTTCTTCTTCTGAGCATCTATTTCTTTCTCCTTACACCTATACTTCTCATCTCGCCTAAGATCCTTCTTCTTCTGAGCATCTATTTCTTTCTCCTTACACCTATACTTCTCATCTCGCCTAAGATCCTTCTTCTTCTGAGCATCTATTTCTTTCTCCTTATTCCTATACTTCCCATCTTGCCTCAGCTTCTTTTTTTTTTCTTCTGAACATCTAAATTCCTTAGCCTCGTATTCTTCATCTCGCCTAAGCGTCTTCTTCTGAGCATCTTTTTCTTTCTCTCCATCCCTATATTCCTCATCTCGTCTAAGGTTAATTTTCTTCTGAATGTCTTTTTCTTTCTCCTTACCTCTGTACTCATTCGGGCACCTTTTAATCCTAATTTTTTCTTTGGCTTTCTCCTTTTCAAGTTTTCTTCCATTTGAGGGTATCACACCTGTAATTTATGTACGACTCATACTGACAATAGGCGTTCTCGATTATTTGTTTATCTCTGTATCCATTCCAAGAGGGCAGCTCAGAATGGGAATGTTAGGAATAATATTGTCTTCTATATTCTCCTCAATTTCCAGCCCTACTACTATTTGGGGTAGTTTTTCTTTGACAGTTTCGATTATTCTGATTTTCTGGAAATGTGTCATCTTACTACCCCTCTTTTTGAAGCGAAACCCATATCTAAATATGAATCCTTTGTTTCCGTTTCAGAAACGGGAATATTGTGAATTATGGTATTTTCTTCCAACTCCTCACCTTCCGATCCAAATTATAATTGTGATGTTTTTATTCTTTCTTCTGCGCTTGGCATTTAGGAAAATACATCTACTCTTATAGCAACAATAGAAAATAGTGTAGTAGAACAACTTGACAGATTGCGGATGAGTTTGTTTACAAGGTCGTTGACAGTTGTGAAAGAGCAAGCGACAGCAACTCCATTAGGCACTACTTCCCCTAAGCTACCTCTGCTGTGAGAATCGAACACCCAAAATTGCGAGTCTTCTCTGATTAAGGCAACTGATAGGTTGTTAGCAGTAAAAAACACCATTATCGAAGGAAACAAAAAAAACCTGACTATTTCATCATGCCTTGGAATGACTCAAGCTCACAAGACACGTGGAACAAGGAGTTATGAAGAGAAATGAAAATCACGACTTCGTCGGCGGCACGATACACTGGAGGCGAGAAACCAAATTTTGAACGGAAGTTATAGAGGGAGGAAATGTGGACCTCATTGCCTTTCAACAGAATTGAATCTATGTCGGTGGATGATCAAGATGGAGGGGTAAGATAGACAGTGCAGAGACCCACAATGCAGTTGCTGGTGCACTGTGTGTTGCACACTGAATCATCAAACACAGGGTTGTTTTGACAAATTGTCCCAATCACTACCTTATCAGGTTCACAAAATTGATCTTCTCTTTTCGCGCAAAGTTTAAAATTAAAATTTCTTCCTTTCGCCTTTCTTCCATTACCTTTCAAAATCTCAGAGTACATCTTTTTTTTATACGGTAACGTTTTAATTTAACTTAGAACTACTAGAAAAATTAAAAATAAACCTAGTAAGATAATAATAAAAAAATATTAATTTTTCTCAAAATAAACTAAGTTAAGAGAGAAATAACTAAAACACTTAAATTATCGAAGTAAAACTACACGTTTGCACTGTCTTGGAACAAAATGAAATAGGTCAAAAACCGAATGCTTTTAAGATGACATCCAAACGCGTCATTAATACAGATAGCCACACAAAGCTCGATCTGCGTAGGAGCACTCAAAAGAAGAATGAAACAAATAATAAAAAGAAACGCAGTAATAGAATTATATCTTCTTCAACCAGCCTAAGTGAAACGAAAAATAGCTCAACACTTTAATTGTAGGAACAAAAATACACGTTTGCACTGCCGTGAAACAAAATTAAATACGTTATAAAGCGATAGCTTCAGACATTTATCAAATATCAATGTATACAAATTAATTATAATAGTCTTCTTCGAATATCTATTCAAATAAAAACTTTATCTGCCTTATATTAATCGTAAGAGAAAATTTAGGGGAAGTAAACAATAAAAATTGTTATAGAAACATAATGAGAAAAAAAAGAGAATCACATGTAAACAAAGAGCTTACATCAAATAGTAGATACGTACAGAAACATTACTAGTTTGAGGTATTCAACAGACGTATTTATAGAAATATATTTGAAATATATATATTCGTTTACAACTAATAAGGTCGATTGGGATTAATAGAATGAATTTGCAGTTTAAAGTTTTTTTAAATCTTTAATGTCTTACATCTTTTTCATTTTCAATTAAAGATGAGATCCTCCACTTTGTTTGTAATGTTAAACATGGCCTAAATACGAGATTTAAACAAAACTGTTTAAACTTAATTCGAGAAATTATATATATATATATATATAACCCCAAAGTGAGCTATCAAGAGATATTTACTAAAATTTTTGTAAGATTTGTGAAACAAAAAAATAATATGTATTGTTGCTGAAACAATCCACCAAAGATCATTAATGTAATAAGATACTCTGTCATAAAAACATCGAGTAATAGGAATATCTCCACCAAAAACCATATACTTTTTAATTATTTTTTATTTAGGACCGCGTCATACTATCCGTTCGGTTTGTACGCTTAAGCACTAATTACGCTAATATATTAGGAATTGGGAAAGTTGAATTTACAGGAAATGAACCCGCATTTGAGTGGGGAGTGGAAAACCATTTAGGAAAAACCTAATTCACCCAACCGAGATTCAAACCTTGATCTCCCCGTCCTCGACAGTTAAGCTCAGTATGATTGGCTTAATTTGAACCAATAGATTGTAAGTAACTATTTAAATGTATGTGAAGTTGTGGAGTTGTTAGGAAAATAAAATTAAATATAATATATGCTTATGTTGTTGTTTATAACATGTCATGTTATTCACTAAACATATTCATACATATAAGTTTATAATATATAAAGTTTTTTATATGCAAATAAAGATGGGTTTAGCTACATTGTTTATTTTAAATAGGCGTGTATTATAACGCTATTTTTTAAGCTTCAAAATAATTAAGTATCTAAACAGTAGTCATAGTCATTTTTTAAACACACAATTTAAAATTCAAATAAAAACCACCCTTAATTAACCATGGACGTGTACTGGAGAGGAGAAAGTGAATAAAAAAACACGTTCCATATTAGCCATTCATGTCTACACAAAATAACTTACAATACGATAAAAACATAGGTAGGCTTACAGCTATTGTCAATTATTATTAATTATTTACAACAAGAAATGACCACTCCGAATCACGAAGTGAAAAGATTGAAAAGAATTTACATATTTTGAATAGGAAAGAAGAGCATTTAGGGCTATGCCAAAATAGTTGTAATAAAAGTCGGTATCAAGCATTAAAAACCTCTTCCCCGCGTCGTACGACGACTTACAAATCATCCTATAAAAACTTTTCCAAAAGAAATTTTGGCATCCCAAATTAAGAAACTATATTAAATAGAAGGAATAAATTCCACATAATAATTTTGTTATCATCTCAGTGTTAAACTGGGAGTAATTTCTTCTTAAAAAAAATACATATATATGGAAGGGGTCATGTTTGAAAACGAGTCAATCAAATGGTATGTTGACGCCGTACCATATACATTAAAGAGACATATACAAATTATTATTGAAAGTTAGACATCGCAACACTGTGATTAGGTAATCATTGCTAAAACATCTATTTAATTACAGTTGGACAATATAAAAACCGAGAGAATTCATAAATAACTGTCCAAAGATTTCTAAATATAATAATGTAACTTCACTTGAATAATAACAATTGCCATAAAACAATATGGTGGAATGTTTAGAAGTTAATGTGGACGTTAAAATGCTAACCAGAAGGTAGACCTCGCGTTAACTTTAAAAACACTCCAACGAGAAAGCTAGCTCTAACCGAACATTGTAAAATCCAATGTAGTGGTCATTATCGCTTAACCTCATGTTAAGCCCTAACGAATAGAATAACATGAAATTGTAAGATTGTGCCTTAATCTGTAAGAGGAGTCTAATAAAAAAATATAAAATTGAATTAAATTAAATAAACAAATTAATAACTACTGTGATGTTATTTTTGCTTAAATATTTACTTAAAATATAAATTTAATAGTCAGTTGACTCAAACTTTACTATTTATTTGTTTGAAATTTCAATCACAACTTCTAAAGCTTCAAATACTAATTATATATTCGTTTACAATTGAAATATTAATTTATATATGTAACCTACTTACCTTTATTTCATTGTAATAAACTTTCTTTATTTATTTTAATTCATGAAAGCCAACCCGCCATGTTTATTACTATTTTGGCAGGTGATTTTAACGCTAAATGCTTTAAAGAGTGGTGGATTTCGGAACTATTTCCATCTTGATTTATTTGTTTCTGAAATTTTATGCGCGAAGTTTAAATCATTTCTTTCTCCAAGGCCAGAGACTATTTTCTTTAAATAATGTAACCCCCCCTTCATATGATTTGATAGGTTCAAATTACAATAAATAAAAGGTAGGTAAGTTACAAGAGAGTTTATTTTATTCTACAAACAACTAGCAGACATACAAGAGCGAGGCACTCTAGGAAAGTCGAGTGACTGGCCGATAAGGGCCGAAGTAAACAATAAATAAAGGGGCAAGACCCCAAGTCGTTAAGAGAAAACAGAATGATTAATACCAACGTAGTCATAATTAAATTGACCCTCGCAGAAGGCGACTAACCTAGCAGGAAAGTTAAATACAAGTAATAGGTATAGGTCTACACGACCTGGCGATGCCGACACTATATTGACATAAGTATGAAGTTTTATAATAGACTGCCATAGTAAGGCGCGACAGAGAAAATGATTTACCTAAACCTAACCTGTTACAATAGATCCCAATCAAATTAGTTCAATCTAATTATTATTATTGTAATAACCAATGTGCTGGGTGTACGGGCTCGCGCCCCCCGAGTTGAGTAACAATTTAAAAGGAATCACAATCATAACAAATCTTTAACTTTTAGCAAGCAGAACAACTATGTTAAATAGAAATAATTAGCGCCCCAAGATGGCGACATGCTAAAGTTCCATTAGCGCCCCAAGATGGCGCCACGCTAAAGTTCCAACCCGTCCGTGAGGCGGACACAACGTTAAGTACAAAGGAAAAGCTAGCGCATAAACCATAATGGCTGACAGGCAAATCCTGCAGTCTCAGAGAAATATAGCTATTAGTAATCGTGATTTATATTTAAAGTTGAAACTTAAATTTTGAACAATTTAACCCAAACATAATTTAGAAAACGTCGAACAACGACCTACGTCTAAATCTAAGACAAGTGTCTCACCTAATCGAGTGCAGAGAAATGAGTGACATCACTACACAGTCCAGCCGTTATATACTGTACAAAGTCAATCACGTGTTCACAAACGGCGGGAATCACACTGTGGCGAAGGGAGAGGGGTGTACGTTGCTTCGGCAGAAGTCTCGATTATTCTCGTGATAATTTCAAATCACGCGCCGGTGGATGAGTCTTGTTTCACTCGAACACAACCGTCGGCGCATACGGGTTAGCGCATCTTGACGTTCAATTGTCCGAGTCTTGCTCTAATCGGGCCTCGAGCCACGGGCGGTCAGTAAGCCGCGTGATGTTGAGTGGAGTTGAGTGTGCGAGTTTCATGAAGTCGAGATCCAGCCCAGTCAAAGGGGACCAGATCAGGTGAGCCAGATCGTCCATGTTTGCATTATGTCTGTGACAACGTCACAATGTCCCCCCTTGGACGGAGAAGAAGGACGTCCTTAGCCTTTGGTGAAGACACGGGGAGGCGCCTTCCTCGATGTTCACCGCTGACTAGAGGGTGGGTGGCGGCTCCGGTACCCTCCGAGGCCATGTTAGGTGGCCAGATGCAGGTTCGGGAGATGACGAATAACTGGACTCCGGGGGTTGACCTCTGCTTCACACGCTCACTCCAACACACCGTCATCCCGGGTTGACAGGGAGACAGCATATGCTCGTAAGGTGGCCCGCTTTAACCACCAGGGAAGCTTCATCGCCACGCCCAGCTGGGCGATCATTGACTGCCGATGAGTGTACAGGAACAAAGGAGGGGAAGGAAAGGGCAGGGCAGAAAAGGGGGGACGGAAGGCCGAATAGGTGAAGTCTCTGAGAACAAAAGTTTACACGTGAACACCACATCCAATTGTAAAGTTTATCAGTTAGCGCAGCCATCCTTGAAAGTTACTGTGGCAGTTTCGTAGCACTAACATTGTCTACCAGCACGAGTCACAGAGATACCCACAACTCTGTTTAGCGACGACTTTCCACGAATGAGGAAAGGTGGGTTTGCCGCTTCACACGCACTTAGAGGTAGTCCGGTCGGTGGGGCGAACGTTCTGCACCATGTACTTTGGACCCGACACACGCTTTATTATAAACAGTCCAACACAAGTTTCTGCCCAAAGTCATACCTAGGCCCTACAGTACTACAAATTTATCCTAACAATACCAGGGGGTGGTACCCCTTCCCTTATATAAATTATATATACAACAATATAGAATACCTAGAAACATGCACTTAAGAACGCTAAATTAAATCACAAAGGTACACTTAAGCAAACAGACGACACACAGCACGGGGTCAATTGACTCATTTCCCTGCAGCCTTTAGGTGGCTGACATGTGCTCTACGTGTCAAAGATGGGTCGGATACTTCTTTTAACAATACCGAAACAGGTGTAAGAAATCTTTCAATTGACCAGGGACCACTCCACTTATACGCCATCTTCGCCGAAGACTTGTCAGCAGCTGAGCTAAGAGGAAAACACTTGCACACAACAACGTCCCCAAGTTTAAATGGGACAGGGATACGCCCTCGGTTATAGGTGGCGGCAACCTTCCTTTGGGACTTCAGGAGGTTAGAAAAAGCTACCTCACATTTCTTTTCATAAGAACAATCACCTGCGTCATTAAGGAGTGGGTCAATATCCCAGTTAAACAATAATGGGTGGTTCAGGTCCCTATTGAGGAGGATAGAGGAAGGAGTGGCTTTGACTGACTCATGGAAAGCGGCGTTAAAAGCAATGTTCAAAACGTCTAAGTCCTGGTCCCAGTGGGTGTGATCCAGGTGGTGAAAGATCGTCAAGGCAACGTTTAGGTTACGATTAAACCTCTCTACATGGTTCGGCGATGGGTTGTACGGGCTAGTGGTAACGTGTCTTATCCCCCACGAAAAACACATATCTCCGAAAGCTTTAGAACGGAAACACGGTCCATTATCACTTACTATGACCCTTGGGGTCCCTAAAATCGCCCAAACACGCCTGCACAGAGCATTAACAGTTGTCCTTGCCTTCATGTTCCTTAGGGGGATGAGTATGACGAATTTAGAGAAGGCGTCCATGGCAACGAGTATAGAGGTGTTCCCTTGGGTAGAGCGGGTAAGGGGGCCGACGAAATCAACAAAAACTTTCTCCCACGGTTGCTTAGCAACATCCGCGGAGTGAAACCCTATTTTAGAATTACGCGCCGGTTTGGCCAATTGACACGGCTCACATTTGCGCACCCAATCTCTAACGTCTCTAGGCATTAAGGGCCAAAAAAATTCCTTAGAAATCTTGCGTTCGGTCTTAAGGACACCGCAATGGCCGCCAAAAAGAGAGTCGTGGAAATATTTAAGTAACATAGGCCTAAGTTTCTCTGGCACAAAATATCTTATCCTACCCTTGACACGAACTACTAAGAGGTCTTTAAAAATCTCGTAGTTCCCAATCCTCTCTCCACGCTTGATCCTGTCAACGATCTGTCTGCAACACGGATCCATCAACTGATGGTCTTTGATTGAGATAAAGGATTCGGGAATCGTATGGATAACAAATAACGAGCCATCCTCCTTACATTCTCCTACAGGTTCCTTATCCTCACACATCCTAGACAAAGCGTCAGCGACAACATTAAGCTTCCCAGCAACGTGATGGGTAGTAAACTTAAACCTGGATAGCTTCCAAACCCACCGTCCAATTTTCCCTAGTTGTTTCGGGTGATTCCACATCCAGCTGAGGGCCATGTTGTCAGTGTACAACTCAAACTGGCGAAGCTCTAGATAGTCAGCGAACTTGTCGATGCCGAAGATACAGCTGAGACATTCTTTTTCATATATGCTATACTTTCTTTCGGCAGGGCTCAAAGTTCTGCTGGCGAAAGCTACAGGTCTACTTCCCTCAGAAGTCGTTTGAGAGAGAACCGCCCCTAGCGCTACAGAGGAGGCATCAACATGTAGTTGGAAAGGCAGAGAAAAGTCAGGCATGCGTAGCACGGCTGGCGACACTAGGTGGCGCTTAAGCGCAACAAAAGCCTGCTGTCGGGCAGAACCCCAAATAAAGGTGGCACCCTTTTTCTTCAAGGAGTTAAGGGGGTTGGCTAAGTCAGAGAAGTTCGGGATGAACCTAGCGTAGTAGGCGCACATACCTAGAAACCGTAATACCCCTTTTATGTTTTTTTGGGGCGGGAAAATACAAGATAGGCTTAACCCGATCCGGGTCAACGAGCAGGTTACCCTCAGAAATGATATAGCCAAGATATGGGATAGATCTCTTCGCCCATGTGACTTTCTCCGGGTTTACAGTCAACCCAGCCTCGCGCAGGCGCCTCAACACTACCTCAACATGACGCAAATGGTCGTCAAAAGATTTGCTGTAAACGCAGATATCATCAAGGTAGTTAAACACGAATTTGTATTTCAGGTCCGCCAAAATATGGTCTAAGACTCTACTCAACGCTTGCCCCCCGCAACTTATCCCTAACGGCACTCGGTTGAATTCGTAGACTTGCCAGGGGGTGATAAACGCGGTAAATTTCTTAGACGACTCTGAGAGAGCACATTGCAGAAAGCTCGCATTAAGGTCAATCAAGCTGTAATATTTGGCTCCGCCAAGATGTTGGAAGGCAGACTCTATGCTAGGCATGGGGTATGGGTCGAACACTATTTTTTTATTAAGCTTTCTATAATCGACAATCAAGCGATGCCCATGACCTTTCCTGGGAATAATGAACGCAGGACTTGCGTATGGGGATTTGGAGGGACGAATAACCTCCTTTCGTTCCAAGTCCATGATAAGATTTCTAAATATCTCGAGTTTGGGGGGTGCACAGGAGTAGGGACCAGATCTAACAGGAATGTGGTCCTGCGCCACAATGTCGTACGGCAAAATGTCGCACTTGCCCCATCTGTCAGTGATGACGTCAGAGAATCGAGCTATCAAACGATCTATCGCTTCACGTTCCTCGACAATGGGGAACAACCTGCGAGGATGGTGCCCAACACAAAACGGAATAAACAAACTAGGTTCAAAACTAAAAGATATTCCTAAGCGTCTCAGGTCAAGTTTGACTCCAGTCTCGAACATGAAGTCAGTCCCTAGAATAACATCAAAGGGAAGTTCTGGCATAACAAAGAATGGACGTTTCCAGGCAAATCTTTCTATCTTAATAGAGAGCACTACTTTACAATCGACCAAGATAGTCTGCCCATTAGCCACGGCGTAAATCTTAGGACCTATCGACCTAAAATCGATTTTTGTTTTACCCTCTAACTGGCGCAAAAACTCACGGCATATAAATGAGTGACTGGCTCCTGTATCTAAAAGAGCAACACAATCATTTTGGGCTACCTGGATCTGAACTACAGGAGTAGGAGCATGTGGTTTAATACAAGTGGGCACGACCGGACCACGACTACGAGCGCGCCCTATAAGTTTCCCGATCTACACTGTCTCTGTACGAGACCCAGTCTTCTACACCGAAAACATCTCATGCGCGAGAGGTCGCGGGGCGCACGGTTGTCAGAACCCGAAGACCTGAAGTTGTCCCTAGGAGTGTTAGCATCGCGATCGCCCGGTAGTACAGGCGCTAATGACAAGGCCGTATTCATAGGTTCGGGAGTTGAACCCGCGCGTCTGCGGTTTAATGCCGCCGGCGCATGCGCACTTAAATACTCCTGTTCGGCGAGCAGGGTGTTTTCAATCGAAGATGCTAGAGAGAAAAGTTCTAGTACCGTACAGGGCTTACATGTAAATACAAAATGTCGCCTGGTGAGGGGCGACACATTCTCAAGAATAATATCAACGATCTGACTTTCCCCCAGACCACTATTGAGAACTTGAGCTGCCTCTGTGATAGATAAAACAAAATCTCTCAACGATTCGTGGGGATATTGAAACCTGTGAATAACTTCCTTGCATAACCTTTCTCTAGCCCTACTAGGTAGCAGCGCTTCTAAAATGAGGTCAGTAAGTGATCTCCAAGATAAACCATTTTGAATCCCACGGGAGAACAACTGGGTTAAAAAACCAGAAGTTTTGGCCAAACACAGAATCAAAAATTCACTATCACTCGCTAACTTTAGACAATATGCTCTGTTGATCTCAACCATAAATTTAAACAGAGTAGCGTGATCTTGACCGTCGCAAACAGGGGTCCGATTCAAAATCTCCATAAGTACTTTGTTCTGACATTTAACTAGTGAAGGGGGTGGAGGAGGAGCGGTAGGCGCTAAAGGGGGTGGATTCCCATCCTCAATCCTGTCCATACCCGAGTCAGTCTCAGCCTCCCCAGTCCCGCTAATCTCCCCACATAGCTTAGATCTGAGCTCACCCACAGTAGCATTGGGAGGGAAGGAGACGCCCCTTGAAGTCAGCTCAGCTGTCAACTCGTCCCGGCTCAGGCGGTAGACAGCAGTCTTAGATGTGGTCAAGGTGGACATAGCAGTTGCAGGAGTGGTCTCCATGGTCACGGAGTCATGAAACATAAACAAACAAGAATCAGTACAATATCAATCATCCAACAATACTGCAGACAGGCGGACCCTATTTTCTCTCCTAACTATACCTAATATCCTATTAAGTGCCCCACTCAACTCTGCGAGAGCAGAGTGGCGCAGCTTCTCTCTTGTAACCCCCCCTTCATATGATTTGATAGGTTCAAATTACAATAAATAAAAGGTAGGTAAGTTACAAGAGAGTTTATTTTATTCTACAAACAACTAGCAGACATACAAGAGCGAGGCACTCTAGGAAAGTCGAGTGACTGGCCGATAAGGGCCGAAGTAAACAATAAATAAAGGGGCAAGACCCCAAGTCGTTAAGAGAAAACAGAATGATTAATACCAATGTAGTCATAATTAAATTGACCCTCGCAGAAGGCGACTAACCTAGCAGGAAAGTTAAATACAAGTAATAGGTATAGGTCTACACGACCTGGCGATGCCGACACTATATTGACATAAGTATGAAGTTTTATAATAGACTGCCATAGTAAGGCGCGACAGAGAAAATGATTTACCTAAACCTAACCTGTTACAATAGATCCCAATCAAATTAGTTCAATCTAATTATTATTATTGTAATAACCAATGTGCTGGGTGTACGGGCTCGCGCCCCCCGAGTTGAGTAACAATTTAAAAGGAATCACAATCATAACAAATCTTTAACTTTTAGCAAGCAGAACAACTATGTTAAATAGAAATAATTAGCGCCCCAAGATGGCGACATGCTAAAGTTCCATTAGCGCCCCAAGATGGCGCCACGCTAAAGTTCCAACCCGTCCGTGAGGCGGACACAACGTTAAGTACAAAGGAAAAGCTAGCGCATAAACCATAATGGCTGACAGGCAAATCCTGCAGTCTCAGAGAAATATAGCTATTAGTAATCGTGATTTATATTTAAAGTTGAAACTTAAATTTTGAACAATTTAACCCAAACATAATTTAGAAAACGTCGAACAACGACCTACGTCTAAATCTAAGACAAGTGTCTCACCTAATCGAGTGCAGAGAAATGAGTGACATCACTACACAGTCCAGCCGTTATATACTGTACAAAGTCAATCACGTGTTCACAAACGGCGGGAATCACACTGTGGCGAAGGGAGAGGGGTGTACGTTGCTTCGGCAGAAGTCTCGATTATTCTCGTGATAATTTCAAATCACGCGCCGGTGGATGAGTCTTGTTTCACTCGAACACAACCGTCGGCGCATACGGGTTAGCGCATCTTGACGTTCAATTGTCCGAGTCTTGCTCTAATCGGGCCTCGAGCCACGGGCGGTCAGTAAGCCGCGTGATGTTGAGTGGAGTTGAGTGTGCGAGTTTCATGAAGTCGAGATCCAGCCCAGTCAAAGGGGACCAGATCAGGTGAGCCAGATCGTCCATGTTTGCATTATGTCTGTGACAACGTCACAATAAAAAAAAAAAGATGTTTGGATTGTTGAGAAAAAAAGGAGTACTGAAAAAATATAAGGAAAGATTCAATTTGGGTCAATTTTAAAAGGTGAATATTATATAGTAAATCATCAATTTCGACCATGCACAAACATGGAAAATAGGAACTGATCTTCAGAAAAGGATTATTGGAAGTTTTTATGTGGAAATTTTAACAGAACCAACTACAGAGAAGAATAATACAGATTTACTACTAGTACAGGAAATCGTCTGTCTACATTATTGGGTGAGATCAAGCTCATCATTAATATTCGTCGAGTTACTAGAAATTTAAAGGACCTTTTATATACTTTAGTCAATATAATTCAATGTAAAACTTATTATCTTTTTTCTTTTGATTTTTCTCTTTCGAGTATTGCTTCACAATACTTTTATTAGTTTTATAATTTAGGAGGCATGCCTTATTAGGTAGGATCTCTTTCTGGACTCAGAAGGAAACCACAATAATAATAATAACACACAATTATCAATTTTTTTTAATTATAATTCAAAATTAATTACATTGTATAATTCAGGAGTCTAATAAAAAATATAAAATTAAAATAAATAAACCAATTAATAACTACAAAACACATAATAACTATTCAAGTATTTAAAGCAGTCACAAAAATTTTCATTTTTAACATAGTTCACAACAACAAGGTCTAGGTCACCCGTGTAGTCCACATAAGTCATCATTTGTCCCCACGCACGACACACTGGGTTCCCCCCCTCCCTCCTGGACAAGCCGGCCCTCTCCCGTGCAAACTATCCCACTCACGGACACGCCGGTCCACTTACTTCAGTATCCACAGCTCGGACTGGGGATCCTCTGGCTGTCGCCAACCGTGTATACACAGGGTAACAGTCAGAGCCTATAAATCTCAATTTTCATAATACACTACTTGGTTCGAAGAAAGTTGACTCAGATTCTTCTATTTGTGTAAATTTCTTCGAAGAAAGCTCCCCCATGTTCGACTGTAAGGCCCTTGGCAGTCAGGCTCACCCAGCTGGCTGTTAGACAAGTATGAAGCGTGAGAAGAGGGAGGACAATAAAATAAGCAAGTGTAGCGGTTCGTTCAGTCGAGCACTAATCTTGTAACAAAAAGTTTAAAAGGGAAAAGTGTGCTGGTGTGGGGGATGGGTGTGCCTGGGAAAGGGAGTAGTTTCTGGGTGGAGAGGTGTAAGTGTAAGGGGGTTATCAAGGTGTGGTGGAGGAAAATAGACCTCATTTTCAAAACCTAATAAAAAAATTAGGTCATACAAACCGTTCAAACAAGTTTAAAACATATAGGTTATGTTCATAGTGGTTTAATAAGGAGAATATTAATATTGATAAATTATTCAAGGAATACAATACATATTATTCAAGGAACACAATATACATAAAATATGATCTTATTATAAGAGATGAGATAAATGTGTGAATATAAGGAAAAGTTAAAATAAGGATATAATAAATTGGGAAACTATGTAGTATTTAAGAGTTAGTTATTTAGTTATTATAACAATTTGAAAATATATTATAAGTAGACAAGATATAAAAGAGGAAACCCTTAAAACTACGACTAATTAAAAATGTTACAGAAAAAGTTAAAATAAAAAAATAAAAAAATTCTAAGTAAAATTTTTGACAAAGTTAATCAGGGACTATGGAAAAAACTTGTTAATTATAAGCTAGAGAAAATAGAATATGTTATGATTTGAAACAGAGTAATTAATTAATTAGGATGTTGATTGATACAGAGTTAATAAATGACCGTGTATAGTTCCTTAGTGGTTATATTTCCTCTTCTCAGGTATGTTACCCGACCCTATGGCATCCATACCTAAGGAGAGGAAATAACCACTAAGGAACAATACACTGTCATTTATTAACTCTGTATCAATCAACATCCTAATTAATTAATTACTCTGTTTTAAATCATAACATATTCTATTTTCTCTAACTTATAATTAACAAGTTTTTTCCATATTCCCTGATTACCTTTGTCAAAAATTGTACTTAGAATTTTGTTTTTTGTTTTTTGTATTTTAACTTTTTCTGTAACATTTTTAATTAGTCGTAGTTTTAAGGGTTTCCTCTTTTATATCTTGTCTACTTATAATATATTTTCAAATTGTTATAATAACTAAATAATTAACTCTTAAATACTACATAGTTTCCCAATTTATTATATCCTTATTTTAACTTTTCCTTATATTCACACATTTATCTCATCTCTTATAATAAGATCATTTTTATGTATATTGTGTTCCTTGAATAATATGTATTGTATTCCTTGAATAATTTATCAAGCTTAAAACAGTTCATCTCTAGTATCAAAAAGTGTTTCTATCGCAAAAACTGATGTGACCAGGAGAAAAGGGGGGAAAAAGAGAATACATTAAATAACCTTACAAGGAAATTCAAGGGGATCGTTATGGAGTCTGGGTGTGGAGGTGTCAGGGTGCTAGGTAGATACTCATTGACTAAGTTTTAGGAGGGTAGCTGTCTCCACCTTTGAATATAAGGTATATGGCAGCCATTTTGTATTTAATGACTATTTTGAATTTCCACATTATTCTGTAAGGTTTTTATGGCCATTTCGAATAATGTCCTGACAAGTAGATGAACAGATCCTGAAAGATCGATGGACTGGTCCTGGCAGGTCAAAGGACAGATCATGACAGACTCAAACATGTTCAGACATATTAATGCAACAGTCTTTTTTATCCAGCAATACTCTTACCCTCTACTTCAGTGATGTACAAAGAAACATCTTTCAATATTTGTGTCACCACTTTTTGAATTTATCCTGTCTAACTCAAAAACTAATTGGCTGTTGGTCAAAATGAAGAGTCAGATAACCGATCATATTGTATACCCACGAACTCACATATTTTTATAGCTTTAAAATAAATATAATATTCTAAATAAACTGGTCATATTTCTCATTATTTTGCACCGTTACGCACAACACGCATACAACCCAAAGTTCATTTTACCCGATAGGCTAGTGGGATGTTTAAACAACAAAATAATGGGTAGAGTGAAAATAGTAAATTAATGAACATGAGATAAGAAGTTGTTATACCTCAATTGCGGCTTCGAGGTTGATTGATTGATGTCGTGACGACGGTGTCGTTGTGTTTAGACACGTGTGGGTAGGGGTAGGAAAAAGGTAGGTGAGATTGCCCCGGCAACGTTAGTCGCAGTGTAACAGAAGGATGTCTCGACAACGTGAGTCGCTGGGGAACATGAGGAAGTCCCGGAAACGTGAGTTGCGGTAGGGAAGTAGGGTGATGGTCCCGGCAACTTTAGTCACGGTGGGAGGTAGGGTGATGGTCCCGGCAACTTAAGTCGTGGTGGGAGGTAGGGTGATGGTCATGGAAACGTGAGTCGCGGTGAGTCGTAAAGGAGCAAGAGGATATTAGACAATATGGCTCGTTCATAACATAAATCAATTTTATAGCTCTTCCAAATAGGTGGCGCACCCAGGTTGGGTAGCCACTCTCCGACTGCCCTCTGAGTCACATATTAGTATGCTCTGACCCACCTTGAAGGGAAGCACGAGAGCAAATTCCAACACGCACCGACCAATTGGTCACACCGTGTGATTTCGGATACTAAAACAAACAAATTGTCGCATTACGCGAAAGTTCAGAAATAAAGAGAAAACATATTATTAATAATATTAGTAGTGGGAAAAAATAATATTAGGAAACCGAATAAGGGTTTTTAGAGTTATGTGTGGAGACACTACTCTATGGGGGGCTGGGTGACAACCTCCCAAATGACTGTTTGACACTTCTCGCTTATCCGAGCAGGACTTTGGCACGTTGATGGAACCTTCCAGTGTTGATGACGTAATTCCCAAGCCCATGGATAAGATGATTGGTGGCACCGGGAAGTCTGTCGTAGAAGGACTGTGCTAGCTTCCGGAAGTGGTCCTTGATGGTAGGCATATCCAGGTCACGATGCAAAGTCACATTCCGAACATACCAAGTTGCGCCCACAATGATCATTAGAAACCTGCTCTGGAACGCCTGCATTCTCTTAATATACATGTCCACCAGGTGGCCCCAGGCAGGACACGCATAATCAAGGATCGGCATGAGCAACTGCTTGTACAGTTTCAGACCATTCCTTGTAGACAGGGCGCTACGCCCGTTAAGCAGTGGGCCTAGAATTCCCAGCCTTTGCCTCGCCTTGTTAAGTCTCTCAGTACAGTGTAGTCGCCAGGTCAGTTTGGTGTCCAGCGTAAGTCCCAGGTACTTAGCACCGTTCACCCATTTGATCTGCTCTCCGAATAGTTGGAGTGGGGCTGGCCTGTAGAACTTTCTTTTCCATGTGAAGAGCGCTGTTGTGCTATTCTCAACTTTAATACCTATCCTCCAGGCTGTCAGCCCCCCCTCCAACCGCATCAGGTGCGTCTAGAGTCGCCTCTCCACCAGCTGCCCTCGCCACGACTCCGCTACTAGAGCCGTGTCGTCCACATACAGTGCCAACTTGGTGTCTGGGGATTTAGGAATGTCATTCACATACAGACTGAAAAGCACCGCGCACAAGAGGTAGCCCTGTGGCACTCCAGCCTGGATGCTTCTGAATTGTTAAGTGGCGTTCCCAAAGGTAGTGGAGAAGGTGCATTGGGATATATAAGATTATACAACCTTAACTAGGTAGATAGGTATAAGGGTAGGTTCAGGGAGAGGAGTTTGAAAAGGAGACCTTCGTACCAAACATGGTCGAAGACCTTTGTCACATCGAGTAAGACAGTACCAGTCAGCCTATTAATCTTAAGTTCCTCGTGACCTGCTCCATGAGCCGGACAAGTTGATGAAACGTAGCGTGTCCCACCCAAAAGTCGAACAGCTCATCCACCAAGATGTCCCCTCGCGAACATATCGGGTCAGTATTGTCAGTAGAAGTCTCTCATATAGTCAAGCAAGCTGATTGGTCGATAAGTCAAAGCTAAGGCGGGGTCCTTACCTGGTTTATGAAAGCAAAGGACCTTGGCGTGCTTCCAGAGCTCGGGAAATGACTCGGGAGCAGGACGGCGGTGAATAACTCCACGAGGAAGTTAAACACCTCCAAGGGCAGCTTTCTGAGGACCGCGTTATTTATACCGTCTCGTCAGAGGGCCTTGTTTAGATTTAGAGCGGCTAACACCCACCGGTGGTCTCCGTGATTTCAGGTTCATCCAAGGATCTGTACAAAACCGCACCGATAACCTGAGCCACGTGTGCAATGTGCACTGGGTCTGACGGGTCGTCAGTCGGCACTTCAATGCAAAGTTCAGTCTCCGATCTCAAATACAAAACAGCACCATATGCATCTTGACTGGCATCGCAGAACGTGTGAAGACTATGCTTCGCGTTCTTCTGGGTGATATATCTGGGAATTTCAATTTTGTTTAAACATTGAAGTCCCTTAGCCCATTTTACAAAACTCTCCTTTTCCTTTGTAGGAACTTCTTCATCCTAGCCAGACTTAGAGGCCCACATCTGTTGAATCAACAGTTTCGGGATCAATGTTACAGGAGCTTTGAAACCAATTGGGTCATACAATTTATGGGCAACAGACAAAATTTTTCTCTTAGTTACACTCTGAAAATTAATTAGAGAAATAAATGCTGAATTGATGGCCAACATATCAATTCCACGCCTCCAATGCAGAAACAGGTGACATTTCACTATTGTCAACTTGAGAGCTAGAATATTCCCATCCTCTCAGCTCAAATTTCGCTTCAAGCAACAAGGCAATTGATTCTGTCATAAACTGATGTAGCTCGCTCACCTCATCTAAACTCAAGACACAATTGTCTACATAAAAACCCTTATTCCATTTTTTAATCGTTTTCTGGGAATACATGCTAGTCCCAAAACAGTTCTTTTCACAATCTCTCAAGACCGAGTCTAGATGGTGTTCAATGACAGCTCCTAACAGGAAAGGACTGGATGAAATGCCAAAAACCACACTTGCATGTCTTAGGACTAAGCTTTCCCCATTTGGTGTTTCCCACAAGAACCGTACGAAATCTCGATCTCGTTCACAAAGTCCAATCTGCAAGAAAGCTTTCTTTATATCAGCAATAACACCAATAGCTCCCACTCTGAAGCGAAGCAGAAGAGACGGAATACGTTCAATCAAGTTCGGCCCGTCCCCTAAGCAATCATTCAGTGAAGGACAGGAATTAATCTTTGCTGAGGCATTAAACATGGGATGAATATTCGTGGTACCCTTTTACTTGATCACTGGTCGGTGGGGAAGATAATGTCCCTCATTACACTTGGCATTAACCACTTCTTCTATGATTCCCTCTCTCTTCCATTCTTCAAACACTTCTGTGTAGGCTCTTTCTACTTCAAGAGATTTCACTTTCCGGAACGTTGTTTCCAGACGCTTCTGAGCTATTGTGAAATTTGAAGGGAGCGTGGGGTGTCCATTCACCCATGGAAGTTCAACCACGAAACGACTATCCACATCCCGTTTGACAGTTTGTTTAAAATGTTCTAATGTTGCTAATTCTCTTTCAGCCTTTGTCCTTCGCTTCTCTGGGTCCTCGAATCCCAGAACATCAAGATCCCAAAGTGTGGAAATGGGCATATCTTTAGTAAACAAAGAAGTTATGGTCATGGTATGAGAAAGTGACTTCTTACATGGAACCCTGCCCAGTAGCGTCCATCCTAAATAGGTGTTCACAGCTACCAAACCACATTTAAGAACGACTCTTTCACCTGTGAGTATTTTCCCCGCAAAATCAGCCCCTATCAAAACTTCTACTGGTCCGACCTCATCATTTATTTCTATGCCCAACAGTTGTAGTTCTTTTTGACACAAATCCTTTCTTGCGGAAGGCACAGAACAACATATTTTGTCATAATAAAGAACTTCAAAGACGCATACATAACGGTTGTTGATGTTTCTCAACTGGATTTGAAAACGATTGTGTGAAACTTCACCTGACTGGTTTCCTACAAACAAAGCATGCTGAATACGTTCTTCTCCTATTGATGTGCATCCCATTTGTCCTACCACCTCCTTCAGAATGTGTGATCTCTGGGATCCCGTGCCTATCAGAGCTCGAGCAGTTCGATTACCCCTCTTCCCCTTCAACCGTACAGTAAGAGTTTGAAGAAGTACTTCAGAGCAAGAATTATTTGCTAATGTATTCTCCACAGGAACCCTTGTACTTTCAGGTAAGTCTTTCTTCAAATTCTCTTTATCCCCAGACTTAAGAACACTATTTTCTAGTTTGGGGCAAAGTAGAATACTGTGTTTACCATCACAGATCAAACACTTTAGTTTACATCTCTTTGCAATGTGTCCACCTTTCAGACAAACAAAACAACAACGACTCTGCCCAATCATTTTAAGCTTCTCATCTCTGGTCAATTTTCTGGCTTTAAAACAATCTACAGAAAAATGTCATTCATTACAAAATATACACATTGAAGGGTTTGAACTAGGTCTATTTCTTGTATCTACTAATGCGGCTGCTGTAGATACCTTTGTTTATCAATTGTCGGGGATATTCCTCCTCTTACCTTTTACAACTTCCTCTCCACCACTGATATTAAAACCTTTTACCGCAAGACAGATGCGCTCTTCTTGTTCGACTTCCCTCTAGAGAAAGTCCATTAGGCTCTGCAACCGCCCCTCACCTTGACCTGAAGCACCACTACGTTGCCAAGCACGCAGTAAATCTTACGTCAAACAAGATTCAACCATCGGGTATAACATTGACGCATACTTATCAGAGGTGACTGCTAAAGTCTCGAGTGCTCTCAGCTGAGTTTCCAAACGGTCATACATAGTCGATAACAGCATCCTATCTGACAAACTCTGAAGAGTCAGTTTCAATAGTTCCCGCACATAAACTTCAACCAATAAATCATCGCGCCCGAAACGAGATCTTAAACTCTGTATAGCCTTAGGATAATTCTCTCGAGTCTGAGGAAAACTTTCGACTACTTCTCGAGCTCTTGAACCAGTTAAAGTGGCCTGAATCAAATACTGGAATTTGTCGGCTGCATCTAAATCCTCATCTTCATCAATTTTAGCGAAATGGCTCCCAAAACTCAACCATTCTGTTATGTCACCCCCATATTTCTTAAATTCTATCTTGGGGAGTTGGCACTTACTTTTTGAACAATGCCTACTTCTATAATCGGTTTGAATACTGGCTGCGGACACTACATCGGTATCATGTACCACCTTAAATCTACCAAAACGAATACACCTAGTTGCCCAATTAGCTTTGTATTCATCCGCACTAGCTATTTCGGCACTCAATTAATTTTCCTATGCATCACTTTCAAGCAGGCTATTCAATATTTGCTCATCTAGGTTTGCAAGTTCAGTTGATTTTCCTTGCAACAGCTGGTGATTTATTTCAATTGCAACTAAGTCCTTCTCACCATCAACTGAAAACAGATATGTTGTAGTCTTCACAATCTTCGTGAAAGAAGCTCTAATGGCGGCCCTCTTCTTCTTAAACAACAGCAACTCTTTATTTCCATCTATACGTCCTGTCACGGTCGCGATAATGTCACTTATCGTCTACCTGACGTAAATAAATTCGACATAATGTTTTAATAAAGATAAAGAAGCGTTGTACATAAACACTATTTAATTTTGTCCCTTTTTTCGGAGCCACAAAATGCCAACCATCTACAAAACAAAAAGCAAAGAAGATATAATATAAACAACACAGACAAAATATTATTAGAGGCATAGACATATAAGAAGCCATACTATGAAACAATAACTAACAAGTCCATCTATTGAACACAATATGACAGTTTGTGACAATAGTTGAGCTAACTCCAGTAACAGGATTAATATTAAAGAGTCAAAACAGTATTGTCTAGAGCTTAGTGCTTCAAATGATGCTTATAAGGGTGATAAAGCTGTCACTACTAAGTCGGGAAGACTGGTGTGTCCTAAAAAAACTGTCACATTAACTTGTAAATTGGGTTTAATTATGTCTGTTGTACTGTTTAATCTTTTCATAACAGTCTGTTTTGTATTTGGTATCAATTGTATAGCTTATTGAATGCAAACTAATTAATGTATTAAAGGACATGTTAATTGGTTTTTATTTTTACTTTTACCTGTCTATAAATGGGAGATGTAAGATAATTGTTATGTGACAGTTGGTAGCACTGAACCTACATTACTTTATTATAATTTTTGTGACCTCGACAAGAGGCATTCTGTCAAGTCATGTCATACTGTACATTACATATTTATTAATACTGAGCTGTGTTGTTTTGTATGTTATTTAATAAACCATATAACAGACCAAATTATAGTCCCAGAGTTTTCCAGACCAAGTCTGGTTTGTATTGGTTTGGCCCACCCCAGAGAGAAAAAAAAAACCAGAATGTTTCAAGCAAAATAAATTTGGCGTTGATTTGTTCCGTCCCAGTGATAACCAGAAAAAAAAACCACAGTCCCAGAGTGATCCAGACAAAGTTTGGTTTGCATTGGTTTGTTCCCTCCCAGAACAAACCAGACAAAAAAACTTAGTCCCAGATTGTTCCAAGCTAAGTTGCGTTAGCACTGGTTAGTTTCGTCTCAGTGATAACCAGAAATAATCACAGTTCCAGAGTGTTCCAAACAAAGTTGCGTTTACAATTGTTAGTTTCGTCCCAGTGATAGCCAGAAAAAGTCACAGTCCCAGAGTGTTCCAGACAAATTCTGATTTACATTTGTTTGTTCCGTCCCTGAGAACCAGTTAAAACCAGTCATAGAGTTTTCCAGAAAAATACCAGTCTGCATTGGCTTTTACCATCCCAAAGAAAATCAGACTAAGCCACTCCGGAGTGTTCCACATAAAGTCTAGTTCATATAGTTGTAATTTAATTTTTGCTTAAATATTTATTTAAAATATAAATTTAATAGTCAGTTGACTCAAACTTTCAACTATGTAATAACGTTGACAACTTTACTATTTATTTGTTTGGATTTTAAATCACAACTCCTAAAGCTTCAAATACTAATTATATATTCGCTTACAATTGAAATATTAATTTATATATATAACCTACTTGCCTTTATTTCATTGTAATAAACTTTCCTTCTTTATTTTAATTCGTGAAAACCAACCCGCCGTGTTTATTACTATTTTGGTAGGTTATTTTAACGCTAGCTGTTTTAAAGAGTGGTGGATTTCAGAACTATTTCCATCTTGATTTATTTTGTTTCTGAAATTCTATGCGCGAAGTTTAAATCATTTCTTTCTCCAAGGCCAGAGACTATTTTCTTTAAATAATAAAAAAAAAGATGTTTGGATTGTTGAGAAAAAAAGGAGTACTGAAAAAAATATAAGGAAAGATTCAATTTGGGTCAATTTTAAAAGGTGAATATTATATAGTAAATCATCAATTTCGACCATGCACAAACATGGAAAATAGGAACTGATCTTCAGAAAAGGATTATTGGAAGTTTTTATGTGGAAATTTTAACAGAACCAACTACAGAGAAGAATAATACAGATTTACTACTAGTACAGGAAATCGTCTGTCTACATTATTGGGTGAGATCAAGCTCATCATTAATATTCGTCGAGTTACTAGAAATTTAAAGGACCTTTTATATACTTTAGTCAATTTAATTCAATGTAAAACTTATTATCTTTTTTCTTTTGATTTTTCTCTTTCGAGTATTGCTTCACAATACTTTTATTAGTTTTATAATTTAGGAGGCATGCCTTATTAGGTAGGATCTCTTTCTGGACTCAGAAGGAAACCACAATAATAATAACAACAACAACACACAATTATCAATATTTTTTTTATTATAATTCAAAATTAGTTACATTGTACAATTCAGTAATGTTCCTGAGCACTCCCAGTGGTCCCGAGTGTAGAGGGTGTCGTTGCCACTACCGATTAGTTGAGCTGGAAATATTTGTCTATAATTTTTATTCTTTTCTCCTAGACATTAGGAGTGGCACCCAACGTACTCAATATCTAAATTATTTGGTTTTTATAACTAAGATAGATTGTGTTCATCTTTTTACTATTTATATTAAATAGTTTAGGCCCATCCCAAAAAGAATCAGACCAATCCAAAGCCTCGAAATGTTCCAGACAAAGTCTGGGTCGCATTAGTTGGGCCCATCTTAAAGAGATCCAGACCAAACCACAGATTAGTATGTTTCAGACAAATGGTGATTGCACTGGTTTGTTCTGTCACAAAGAAACGCAGACCAAACCACAGATCAAGAGTGTTCCCAACAAAGATTGGTTTGTACTGGTTTGTTTTGTCCCAAAGAAACCCAAACCAAACCAAAATTCTAGTGTGTTCCAGACAAAGGGTGATTTGCACTTGTTTGTTCTGTCCCAGAGAAACGCAGATCAAACCACAGATCAAGAGTGATCCCAACAAAGTTTGTTTGCACTGGTTTATTCTGTCCCAAAGAAACTCAGACCAAACCACAGATATAGTGTGTTCCAGACAGAGGGGAATTTGCACTGGTTTGTTCTGTCCCATAGAAAACCAGACCAAACAACAAATAAAGAATGTTCCAGACAAAATAAAGAATGTTCCAGACAAAGTCTGGTTTACATTGGTTTGTTCTGTACCAAAGAAAACCCGACCAAACCACATCTCTAGATTGATCCAGACCATGTATGGTTTGCATTGGTTTGTTTTGTCCCAAGGAAAACCAGATATAATCATAGACACGGAGCGTTCCAGGCCAGGTCTGAATTGCAATGGTTTGCCACATACCACCAAGAAACAGATCAAACTACTCAAAGTGTTCCAGACAAGGTCTGGCTTGCATTGGTTTGGCCCTTCCCAAAGAAAATCATTTTAAACCACAGACCCTGAGTGTTCCAGACATTGTCTGGTTCCCATGTGTATACTCTGTACCTGGGAGAACCTGAAAAATCCATAGCAGCCCACACATGAGTAATGGTCTGGATTTCCTTGGTTTTCCTTGGACCTTAAAGAACAATACTAAATCAACTACGGTTTTCCTTGGTTTACTATGGTTTACTCCTGTGCTTTTCCACCAGGGGAAATATACCCTTATTTGCATGGAGCGGGGAGGGTGAAAATGCTTAAGAAAATTTACAGCTAGTTTACTAGGCTGGAATTTTGCCTCATCAATGATGAACCAAACGAGCATACAATAAAACCTACGCACCTACCGTTAGCCAACTTGTTTTAACTGCAGTAAATTAGGTTTTATAATTGTAAATACTTAAATTTATCTTTGAAATTTGCATTTTTCTAACGCCATTGTAACTTCTTTAAAAACGTTAACATGCCAGACAGTTCTACCCCCACCTCCCCAGACCTGAAACACATGAGTGGGTTGGAAACCACTATTCTATCGCTAATCAAACAAAACAAAACTGTTAACAGTTGTTTTATTACTTGATTAACTGAACATAAAGATTTTTTTCCATCGTGTTAATATTCTGTTCATGCCAAATAAATAAATGTAGATAGTGATTATAATTGGAATTTTTTTATATTAAGACATGTACAGAAGTTTGTATTTGCAAAATATCATTGTGTACTTTGCGAAAAAATGTAAAGTTTCCATTTATAAATAAATTAAGATTATTCTAAACTTAGTTTGCTTTTTATTTATATTTCCTTAAACATTCATTTAAACTTGATGTGTTCAGTTTAGAGTTTCTAGAAATAGTTAAATAAAATTATTAGTTGTGCCAACTATTATCACGTGAACAGATTTTATTAAAAAACTTATTTTTCGACCAAATGTAAATAATAAATTAATCTTTGGAGAAAATCATTATTTATATTATGTTAAACATTTATTTCATTACATTTAGCCTTAAAATATTTCAAAATAAAAATTGTTCAAGTGAAATGGATAAGCAAAACAACTAATAGTAGAAAATAGATAAAAGTAGTAATAGTAAAGCTACCCCAAATAAAATACCTACTGAGCCACCGAGACCGCTATTTAATACAACAAAAGTGCTCACAATTTTCTAGATAGCAGCACAAATGCTAGAAACATCATACAAACATTTTAACACAGACTTAACAGATCTTTCGTGTTAACTTGATCTATGATACAAGTGATTAAAGTTTATCAGTCTTCAAATTTAAAAGTTCAATAAACAGAATTTGATTTGAAATCCACAAGACGTACAGACAAGCAATATAGCTAAAACATCGATCTGTGATTGTTATAAATGTCGAAAAATGTGGAAAAGAATTTGTGTTCCAAAGCAAATAGTAAAAAAGTCACGTTTTCTTTGTGTGGGGACAACACAGCTAAAACAAAATCGGCAATAATTCAAAATGAGGCAATATCAACAGATAGCAAAGAAGCCTTCCAATTTAAAGATCCGGTCCACTTCAATATATGTCGCCGTTCTGACTCTGGTGGAAAAGTACACAAGACTTTGGTTAGGAACTTTGAGCATAAAGCTCTTGGTATTAAGAGAAAAAACTCTAATAATTGTAATTTGATATCGTATCAGGGTGTTTCCTTAGAATGTACTGATACTCACAAAGATAATCTCTACTGGCCGAGATATTATGAACCAGAGCTGTACACATCTCTTTGTTTAGCTAAAGAAATTCAAAATACAATAAAAATTTCTCCAAAAATTCACATAGAAAATATCTCTGACGTTGCTCCAATTGCAAGACAAATATTGGCGGAAAAGGTTGGTTTCTTCCTTTTATTGAGTAGGCCTAGTGTTATCAAACTTTTAGCAATTTTTGTTTTAATGCTCATGAAATAGCCAATCTAAGCTTACTTAACAATGTTGGTGACCTGGTGGTCTGGGGGTAATGTGTTGGTCGGACCTCTGTGCTGGGGTCTGGGGTTCAATCCTCGGTCCCGGCACAGATTTATCTTATTTACAAACCCTTCCTTCACCTCTGACAAGACGTGTATTAATCACAACTTGTGAATGTGGGGAATGCCAGGCCTCCACCGTGGTTCGGATTCCATGTTAAACTGTAGGTCCTCCATTTCATCTCACAATCACCCTACCATTACACATTAGAGCAATTCCATTTGTAACGAATGTTACATTTTATCTAATATATTTAATTATTTCATTGCAAACAATTTTGCTACGACCATTCAATTAGGATTATTAAATACTATTACATCAAATTTCCATGCTCCAAAAATTGCATGCCATAGTTGTGTATGGAATGAGAGAAATTGCTGATTCAGAAGTGTAACGGATGTTACTTTCAGGGGAACAGGTAAGGGTAACATGAGTGTTCATTTCAATATTTCAGTCCCTACACTTGATGTAAGAATTTTTTTGCAAACTGAAATTTATTGTCCATAACTTATGAACACAATGAGGGGGTTATTTAAATAAGTAAATGTAACTATAATGATTTTAAATTCATTTTCCAGTGTAACGGATGTTACATGTGTTCCAAAAATAATCATTTTTGTTTATTTTCAACTAATGTTTATTTATTTTTAATCCTAAGTTTGTTCTATGGAATAACTTGTACATTTAGATTGTGGAGCTAGAGAACTTATTGTAAAAACTAGAAAAATAAGGTATGATTTATATGTAATAACGAAGTAATAGGCTAGATTATATACTTTATTTAAGGAAAATGTTAAGTTACCAGTGGAAAGCAAATAGCTTTAAACCATAAACTTTATCAGACTACAACAAACCATCAGTTTTATACCTAAATGACATTTAAATACAATTCAAACAAACTATTTTTCTTTAACGTCCACTGCAGCTGGGAACTAGTATATCATGTGTTGTTTCACTAGCTTCAGTTTTGGTGCGATTAATATTTATTAAATTTGATTGAAGTGGTTATACTTCTCATCAGTTTCATCAATTTTGAAAAAAATGCTGTTTTTTCTCAATTGTTTCAAAAACACAACCCTAACTTCGCTATTTTCACACATTGTCTGACAGACTCGAGCATATTGATAGAAAATTGGTCTGTTTTCAATTTGAAACTTAACCAGAACATAGGCCCATGGTTTTATATCTGAAGGCATTGGGCACTGATGCTCATTGTCTTCCTTTAGAGATGCAGTAGATGACTCAGACCGAGAATATTCATCTGGAGGAAGCACATCAGTTTCAGAGTCTGATTCAGAGTTTACATCACCGTAGCGTAGATGCCTAACACAACTTGTCACAGGCTTGGCACTGGCCTTCTCACATTCAGACTGGACCTGTATTCTGTTCACAACAGATGTGGAAGTGAGACCAGCAGTGGCGGCTCGTCACCTTAGAAGCTGGAGGGCGCAGCCTGTTTAATTCATAAATTATTTCTAAATAATATATTTAAAAGAAGACACAAATTTCGGAATATGTTTTGCCAAATATTCATTTAGTTAAACTCAAAAATGAATATCACAAACAACATGGAAATATAAAAAAAAAGACTTCCCCCAAAGGATGTGGATGTGTTGTAGAAACTCTGCAGCTGTGTAATGTTTATAAATATATAGGTATGTATGTTTTCACTTTTTCCATACAAAACTCAGGACATGGCCTACCTAATGAATTCAATTCTCTTTTTTGATCAAGAGTTAATCTTTGCAATATTCGTTGTCTTAAGCGCCTGAATTGAAATACTCATATTAAGCCTAGTTACAAAAAACATTAAAACATATAACTCAAATAAACATTATCCTAAAATAACCCAACATAATATTATTATAAACGCATATGCCACGCACATCCTCAAGATGCAGGAGCGCGCAGGATGACTGACAACAACTATTGCTGGTTTACGCTATAAACATTTCACAAGATTTCAACCTTGGGAGTGTGCCTTCAAAATAAGAATAAGCAATGCTAGCTAGCTAGAACAGGAGGGGAACAACGGGTTAAGGGGAGGGAATGTTTGGTTTCACTGTCAGGCGCTGACCGTCGCACGCCTGACTGACTTCATGCCATTTGAAGAGAAGAGGTGAAGGGGTGGGAAGGTTTGGTTTCACAATATCAGGCGCTGACCTCCTTGCGCCCGACTGCATGCCATTTTAAAAACATTGCCTGCTATTACTTAAACCAAAAACATATTTTTCTTGAAACTATTATGGCAAGATAAAATTGTTGTGAGAGTGCAAATAATAACTTTAAAAGGAACTGGGGATTCGTGGGGTTGGGGGCGCGCGCCTTAGGGACGAGCCGCCCCTGGAGACCAGCAAATATATGGCTACTGTCACACTTTCTAAAGTGATGGAAGTTTCTGATCCCAGCTATGTGTCGAGCATGCTCCCACCGCTCAGTCAAGAAAGCAGCAGTAGCCTCAATATCGATTCTTGAAACAAACAGTACATTGACAGTTTTGCACAGCTTTAGTGCACACTTGTAAAATTCTAATGCTGTGTTTACTTGAGCTGTTATTGCTTTCACGAAGTTCCACAATTGCCTCTTAGCCTGGCCACCTATAGCATTAAGGGATCTTTTTCCGTGTCCTGGGGCAAAGGTGTTTCATTCAACCTCAGTAACACCCAAATCATCAGCAAGAAAGCAAATGTTCATTGCTGTATATTTTCTTTTGAACTGAGCAGTGCAATTATCAGAGAAAATGAAGAGATGTTCTACATTCCCAATAATTCGAATGTCAGCCAATATCATTTTCAGAAATAGCCATGAAGATACTTTTGAAAGATTTGCATCATCACTCGCAATAACATAAGAAGCAACAAACACTGTGACTTGCGAGTGATGCCAATGAGCACTTTGAATTTCATATTGTGTTCCACTCACCTAAGCGACAAATATCTTTCGGCCGTTCTGGAACTATTTGGACACGTTACACTTAACACCAAACAATATTTACCGTTTTTACAAAGTCGTAAATACCGGCTATGACGACCACAATTAATTTTACCGGTACGTCAAAGTAAATTTACCTACAAAATATTAAACTCATGAGTGATCACAGGTATCCATAGTGACCATATTATAGACAAAACATAATAGACCTATTGATGACATAATTGAAAAAACACAACTAGTTTATATTAATTATTATCACATCCAAACCAGCTTTACATATCTTTTCATTATTATGACACTTAATCAACCCAGCTTAACCTAACCTCTTATCTGTAATTAAATTAAATTTATACTTATAGGTAAAATGAACCACTCAATGTAGGCCTAATAATTAAACTTGGATGATCTATATCATACAATGATATAGCCATTTTAGTGCACACTGCCCAAGATCAATAGTGTAATGCAAAGCATCATTCAATATCATCCACTCAGTGCGCAGAATCAAAGTAGTCAGATATCATCATTAATATTTAGACCTACATTTCGAAAGTGATTTGGGTGATGTGTTATCTAACTTTATTTAAATAGGCCTATAATATTTAATAAAATTTGTAATTTAAAATAAAAATCTTCGTATTTGTTTCTTCATATGTATTGTGCATAATAACGGGAATAAAATATCAACATGTAGTAACATTTCAATGAAAATAGCCAAATGTTGAATTGTTAAGATGTACTAGACTTGTTTTATATACAGAATCTTTATCCGCATGGTGCTTAGTACTCCGTAAGAGATGGAACAGATTGTACTATCTCAAGAGTCCATATCCTTAATTCTTTAGTCCTTACCACTCCATAGAAGTTGTCTCAACTCAACTTATTAAGGACTAGTCGATACAGACTGCTAAGGACTAACAATCACAGCAAACTAAGAGTGTGTGTGCACCAATGGCAGCCAAAGGATCCATTGAAATGGAAATAAAGACAAAATGATAAAATAATTTTATGTTTTGAGCTATTTTTAAATATTTTCCTGAAAATATAAACACTGGTAAAGCATGGCATCTCAGAAAAAGTTTCTGAGAAATACCAAGTTCTTAGAAATAGTCTTGTTGTTTTGGTAGGTAAAATTTCCAATGTGGTAAGTTTATTCTTAATAGCCTCCACACTATTGTAAGTAGTTGATTGAATGTTAACTTATTTTAGTGTTTCATTATGGACACTGTAGGCCCTACAACAAATTATGATGTTGATTCTCTTTTAATTGATTGTGTTTGACAACAACTTATATTATTTAATAAAAGGTTAAAAGATTTTAAGGACACTTTGAAAAAAAAAACTCGCTGTCATGCATGTGAAAATTGTGGGAATACCAGGTTAGTTTTGGCTACTAGTAGGCCTACTAGTATATTTAGTCCTATAGTTATTGATCATGTCACATTTTTTTCAAGGAAACTATAAAAAAACTCTTAATGCATATATTATCTGTTCATAAATTTGTACTAGGCCTACAAAATTTTAAGGTACTTTGATACTCTACCCCTTGTTCAAGAAACTTATTGGTAACAGCCAGGGTTAAAAAAAAGGTTTTTTTTAAAAAAAGAAACCAAACCCCTTGGATTATTGGGTTTTATTGGTTTTTTGTGTAGTTAAATAGATTGTATGTATAAGGAAGTCAATAATGCAACAAAGTAATTCTTGGCAACAATACTGAATAAGCTAGAAGTTTGAAAAAAAGAAATAAGAGTAGAAGTAATATAAATAGGGGGAAGGGTGATCATGCATAAAATTACTGGAAAGCCAGCTGCAGAATTGATTTGTTGCATTCTTTACTTAAAGATAAAAGATAAGAACTTTTGTTAGCGTATCTCATTTGTTTTTTTAATAAAGTATTATTTATATAGGTCTAACATTAATACAGTGTAATTACCTTAAAATTATATTATCCCAAGTGAGTTGCTTGTTGAACATATTATTTTGACCTACCAATTAAAACATATTTTATAGCTTAGTCTATTATATAAAATCTCTAATTAAAAACTTGTGTATAACACCATGTATGAATCATTGTATAATTATTGGGTTTGAACCAAAAGTTTTCAACAGAATTACTAACCATTTTCAAAAATGAATTAGACAATGGCTTTGTATGCACAATATAATAGGCGGAGAGAAAAGTTCTGGAGATTCATTGTGAAAAGAAGAGCTTTTATGGCCAAGCACGCAAGGAATATTTATCCAATCAAGCTCCGGTATTTCGGACATCGTATAGCCAAATTGTTAGTCAGAAGATAAATGGCCCCAACTGCCATTGCACAGTTAATCTTGCTAAGATGTCCACATGACCTGTTCACTTGTTTCTACTCGAGACATGCAAAGACAACCAGCACCAACTAACTTAAAGTGGTGCCCAAATTAGTAAGGAAGCACCACCTTCAATGAAGTCGCCTCCACCACCTGTACCCCCGAGGAGGCCTCCTCCTCCCCCCAATCCCTCCTCTGAGACACCTCGATCCCCCTTCGGGGACCCCACCCACAGTGAACACCCCCGAGTCACCCTCGGATACAAACTCTTTTTAATATGTAATCAATAATAAATAAAACACGTAATCATCCACCATTAAAACTGGAAAAAAAGTAGTCGGGAAAATTGAAAAATATTGCCTGGAAAACCTGGAAAAGTCAGTGAATTTTGAAAAATATGTTTTGTAGCCACTTTGTATTAATAAATAATGTTGCTACTACAATAGAACTGTAAGGGTTTCTCTGCTCGTGTAGAAGAAATTCAACTACTAATTTATTCCCTGCATACTACCATCTTGTGTTTGCAGGAGACCCACTTCCACCCAACTGACAACCCAATGCTTTGTGGTGGGTTGTTCCGATATCGGGAAGTTTTCGATATTCAATATCAATAATGATATCAAATTGTTATATCGATACCACGATATTATCCCAACAACATATCGATATTGGCAATATCAAATGATATCAATATTAATTTTTTGAAATGTGAATAATGGAAGTTATTATTACAGTTTCACTACAATGAGCTTTATTAGAGTAACTAAAAATTAAATAATGTTATTTTAATTGAAATAAAATTGATTTTTTGGAACTTGTAAAACATTAAGGTACAAATGATTCGTTAGCAACACATGAACCTTATTTGAATAACATTAAGATTAATTACTATTAAACATTAAAAAAAATACAATAGAAAAGGTATAATAACACAATACTGTAAATAAAAATATCATTATATATAATAAAAGAGAGTTCTGTGATTTATTTAAATCAATCTTATTCATTGACACTGCCCAAGAACATCAATTTGTTCAAATATTTGCCTGAAAGGCGGTTTTTCTTCTGGGTTATGGTCGCCCCTGCCTTTGAAAATAGTCGTTCGCATGGCACATGTGGCCATATATAGTAAGTATTGGCGTGCTAACTTAGTCCAGGGAATATTGTCTTCCTATCTTCCCATTCTTGCAAAGGGTTAGACAAATACAAGGTCACATCTGAAGAATCACCACTGTCATCATGTGTCTTCTTTCTCTGTCCATATACCAGTTCCTTGTGAGTCTTCCAGAAGTCAAAAGACTCTGGACCTGTTGCTTCTGCCTTTTCTTCTTCTGATTCAGATGAAATTTCTTCATTGCAGAGCTTTTTCAACTTTGCTATAGCATTTTCACATCCAGCTGGAGTTTTGAAATGTATGTTTTTGAAACGAGGGTCAAGGATCGTAGACATGGCGATTTTAGAATTGAGCTCGGCCATACCAAATTTCTTGTGCATTGCTGCTGACAATCCTTTTCAAACAGACTCATTTGCAGGATTATTGGATTTTAAATTGTCCAAATGAGTTGTCAAGCAATTCATCACTGGGATGATTTTTGACATGCTGACTTACTTTTCACCTGATATCTCAATAGTCGCATATTCAAAGGGTCTCAAGATTGCTGCAATATTTATCAATATGTCAATTTCAATTGCGCTTGGCATCTCAGGGCTTGAGGTGTTGTCAATTAACAACTGACTTACTATTTTAAGCAAATCGAGAAACCGTTCAACCATGTAGTATGTTGAGTTCCAACGTGTTTTAACATCTAGAATAATTTGTTCACACTTCCTTCTGGCACGTTGTTGTCCATTTGGGCTTTCCTCAACTTGTCTGACATAATAACACTGTTCTTTATAAACTTTACAACTCCTTGTACTTTCTTAATCACAGGCTCAATGTGTTCGTGGGAAATAGCTGCTTGAGTCACCAAATTCGACGTGTGCGCAAAGCACGGAACATGCTGTGATTCAAAATTCCTTTTTTACGGCAGCAACCATGTTACTACCATTGTCAGTTTTAATACAAACAACTCTCTCCCCATCAATTTGCCATTCATGAACACTTGCAACATGGTTTGCTCAAGCAACTGTCCAGTATGACTTGAGTTTAACTGGACAATACTTAATCTACAGAAACAATGCTACACCCTTCCAGAAAATGACATGTAATCCCAAAGAATGACTTTTCAGACATAGTTTCAGTCCACACATCCATTGAAAAAGAGGTATGTGGTGCAGCTAGGATTCTTTGTTTCACATTGTTAGACACAAATTGGTATTTTAATTCTAGATGTTTTTTCATAAATTTAGCTGATTGGACTTTAAATGATGGAGAAGCTCTCTCATGAGTCGTTTGAATCCTTCTCCTTCTAACATGTAAAAAGGTTACTTGTCCTTGAAAATTAAAAACAATCAACAATCTTAGAAAATCGCAAACCTCCCTCAGAGTACAATCGTCTTTTGATAAATGCCTCAGTGATTGGTGAAATCAAAGCCACTTTGTCTTGAGAACTTGTTTCTGGTACAACTTGTGCAACACTTGCAATGGCTACTAAATTACAAGGCTGTTTGTTTTTGGGAATATCAATTTTCAAAGGAGTTTCAACGTTAGTGTTTGTTAATTTTGATTCAGAATACAGTTGCAGCTGATTTTATTTAAGTGCGATGCTAAATTTGTGGTATTGCCTCTATACTTTACATTTCTTAAGCAATGTTTACAAGTAGCGTTTTTTTATATTTCTTCCTAAAAAAGTTCCATAATTTACTAACAGGAGGTGCCATAGTTCCTGAAGGCTTGAAGCTTGTTTGTGTTAAGAAGTAACACAGGCAATGAAATGTTATAACTCGCAAGCAAAAAATAATTACTGGATAACACAAATCAACCCAACACAGTCAAATGTAATGCCAAATGTCTTAGATAAACAGTCACAGATAGTAAGAATAACTGAGCCCGTAAACATCAAAACAACAACGATAAACAAAAACACTAAAAAGTAAACAGACAACAGTTCTCGTGAGTGATCGCAAGTTGCGGGCGGCCCAGTGTGCCAACTGCCAGGTCACAAAAAACATTTTTCCCACTGGGTTTTCCCACTTTTGATCAAAATTCCACTCTGCAGGTCTTTTGACTAGATAATATTTTATGTCAAATTTTGAATAAATTAAAAGCTTTTATATTAAGTTAAAAAATACGATACCGAAATCCAATATTCACATTATTCTTCCAATATCTCGATAATATCGAATCTCCAGTATTGATACAATATCTGAAATATCGAAACAAAAATATTGATAATATTGGAACATCCCTATTCGTGGGAACGATGTACATCATACCAACAAGCCATTCTTTGACCGGGCTAGCAGAGGTGTGGCTATACTCACACGAAGCAATATATACCATAAACATATTAATATCGTTCCAGATCTTGACGTAGATGTTAAGGTTGGGCATTTTATTTTGACGGTCATCGCGGTGGCAAGGTCTTCCATCCCCAAATCTGCGCCACTGACCTGTTCCCTGGTCAACAGGACCTACGTCTCTTTAATGAACGTACTACTTTGGAGAATCTAGAGTTATTCGGTACTCTACGTGTTCGAGCTCGCTGTGTCATTTGAGAAAGCAGAAGACAGTCTTGGAGACAATTTATTCCTACCCTTACAATTTCCACCCTCACATCTAAGGTTTGAGATATTTGTAAATTACTCCATTATTCCATTAATAATATACCTGCCCTCATGTCTAACGGTTCGCTTGTCTCCTCCCCTGTGGAGGTCATCAATGTATTGGGCTCGATGTTTGCCGCTATTTCTAGCAATGCGAGACACACTAACAAGTTTGCGGTGCATAAGCGGAGTAATGAGCGTCTTACTATTGATTTTGGTCAGAGTCGGGGGGGTATTATAACTCCCCCTTTACTTTAAATGAACTGATCTATGCTTTGTCCCACGCGAGCAAACAGCTTCCGGTCCAAACGACATTCACTATGAGATGCTGCGCAAGCTGCCCCCTGCCAGACAGGCATTTTTTTGGACTTCTACAACAGTGTTTGGGAATCTCACTAATTATCATCACTAGGGAGACAAGCGACTAACTAGTTGTGTATACAAAATATTAGAGATAATTATTAAAAAATGTTTATATTGTATTTAGAATCCTGCATTCTACTATTTGATATGCAATGTGGTTTCTACTGTAACCGATCCAAGGTGGATCCCTTTGTTTGCATTGAGACAGCAGTTCGCGATGCCTTCCTCCATAAACAACACCTCTTAGCTGTCTTTTTTGATTTGGAAAAGGCGTATTACAACACGTTGTGGTACATCATTTTAAAGACCCTTTTTAATTGGGGTTGCTAGGGAACTTCCCTGTTTTTATAAATAATTTTATGTCAGATAGACACTTCCGGGTAAGGTTAATTAATACCTTATCCGATTTTATTCAAGAAAATGGGGTGCCCCAGGGCACCATTTTTAGCCGTAGGTTGTTTGCCATTGCAATAAACGGCATTGTGGGCAACGTGCGCTTACCTGTTCGTTTATACCTTTTTGTGGATGACTACGCAATTTATTGCAGTTCATTGAGTCTCCACAGAGCTGAACGGCAGATACAACTCGCTGTAAACAATCTATAGTTGTGGGAATCACATAGTGGCTTTCGTTTCTCCACAGCCAAGACGACGGCCGTCCACTTTCATAGATTGCACAGAATACAGCCAGCCCCCTATATTTTAATGAACCGTACTATAAGTTACCAGCGAATTTTATTTGATTTTAAACCATCTTGGATCCCCCACATCAAAGCCCTGAAAGCGAGATGTGTCAAAGCATTGTATTTGCTTAAAGTAGTTAGTGGTCGCTCTTGGGGTGGTTATAAGGAAACCTTGATGCGCCTCTATAGGGCCTTGGTGAGATCGAAACTTGATAACGGCAGTTTTGCTTATGGCTCAGCTAGACCTTCAGCATTAAAGATAGTGTTCACCATGCTGGTATTCAAATGGCTAGTGTTTTCTTTTTCCGTATCAGTCCAGTCGTCAGCATCTGTGCTGATGCAGGTGAGCTACCTCTTTCCTACCAGCAGTTCTATCTTCTGGCATCTTATGTGTTGAAACTGTATTGAATGCTAAAGCATGTTACTTACCCTCCTTTGTCCAATCCCCCCACTCGTGTCTTGTATGAAACCAAATGGCATAGTGCAAGGTCAGTTGGGATCCAGATGCTTTCGGTTTTCGATACTTTTGGATAGTCTTACCAAAGGCTATCCCCACATCTCCATGTCAAGTTTCTCTAGGGAAGAAACACCTTCTGAAATGCCATTTTGATTTTGCCAAGTTTCTTAATGTGACCTTTCTACAGGAGAGGACCATTAACGAGCTCCTCTCCACTTGCTTTCAGGGTTTTCAGCGCATCTATACGGATGGTTCAAAGTGTGGAGCCTTTGTAGGATGCGTCTTTTTTGTGGAGTTAAATGATCTTAAATTTGGTTTACCTGGTGAATCCAGTGTTTTTACGACAACTATACACCATTTTAAAATCATTGTGTTCGTTTATTGAAATTCTTCTCGTTCTGTTCTTATCTGCACAGATTCCATGATTGCACTGTTGGCATTGTTCACTTTGTACTCCTGGAATCCACTCGTGCAGATGATACAAAAACGAATTTAAAAAATTGATTTATTAAATACCCAGCTCGTCTTCTGCTGGATTCCTGGTCATGCTGGTCTTTCAGGTAATTAACTGGTGGACCAGGCAGCCAAGGAGGTGGTCCATCTGCTTCCTTAGGTGAGTTTGGGTGTCATGTTTTTAGACCTGAAGGATTATGTTTGGTGTGGGGTCTTACGCACCTGGCATGAGCACTGGGTTTCGACCCCTGCTCAGAACAAGCTGCAGTCCATCAGGGACGGTGTGTCGCGATGGCCCTTTTTTATACGAAAGTCTAGAAGAGAAGAGGTCATTTTCACAATACTCCGCGTCGGGCATACATTTCTGACCCATGGGTTTTTATTAAGGAGATCCACCTCCAGTGTATGATCTTTGCGATACTCCCCTTAGTGTGTACCACATTCTGGTGGAGTGTCGCAAATATGCCCGTATCCGCCTGGCTCTTAATTTTAATAGTGACCCTCATTTTTTACTACACGATTCATATGTTTACTCAGTTTTATACGCCAGGCGAATATTTTAAATGCCATTTGAATCACTTTTATAAAATGGCTTATTTGAATTTTATCTCTTATTGAAATAATTTCTAACATTTTTAGTATATTTTAATATGCTCTTTTTGTATTTGAACATGTTATATTTTAATATGTTTGTTCTGTACTCTTAATGCAGTGTATACACCTGTGGTTTTTTTTAACATGTGCATCACTCAGTCACACACATCATTGACCCATGGGTTTTTTATTAAGAGGGGACCCACCCCCAGTGTGTGAGTTTTGCGATGCTCCTCTTTATGTGTATCACATTTTGGTGGAGTGTCGTAAATATGCACCTATGCACCTGGCTCTTGATTTTAAAGGTGACCTACGTTCTTTATTACGCGATAGTGCAGATGGAGTTATTTGTTTACTCCGTTTTATACCCCAGGCAGATCTTTTTAATGCCATTTGTGTCACTTTCATAAAGTGGCTCATTTGGATCTTATCTCATATTGAGATAATTTTGTTTTGATGTTTTAACAGTTTTAGTACAATCTAACATGTTTGTTTTGGCTTTTTAACGTTTTATTATTTTAACATGTTGTGCATTTTAACGTGTTATATATTAATATGTTTTTTTTATTTGTGTGATACACCTGTGATTTTTTTTAAGCAGGTGTATCACTTAATTTATACTAAGAAGCCATTTGTTTGTTTGTAAGAGTTTTATTTATTTTTGGTAGCACATATATAAGATATAAACATTAATAAAACATGTGAAACATAGAGGACAGACAGTTAACACCAGCCCCGAAGGGCTCTCGGAAACGGACACGACATAGACATACAACACAACACTCAACTAGATAAACAATGGCGCCCTGGCGGGCTGAATACTGCTATCAATGGGTTAGGGGTGGAAAATTATATAAAAAACCCACCCCATAGCTCATGTAGGGTCGCCAGGACCGTAAAAATAAATACATACAGTACAAAGGAGAGAGAGGGAGCGGAGGCAGAAACAAAGGAGGGAGAAAAAGAAACATGGGAATAGGAAATGAATAGCGGTGGAGGAATGGCCCCGGTCGGGAGAGCCGCCGGGGTCGGTCGAGAAAAACGTTAGTACTCCGCCAGGGCTACGCAGATATTTCATACGTAGCCCTGGAGGGAAAATAAAATAAACTCTCCCCTGTGGGCGATTTTTGCCGCACAGGGTGTTGGAAACAAAAGAGGGGGATAAATAAAAATTATTGGGCTGGTTAGAGGGAATGTTCGGGTATTTTATCGCTTTTTTTATCTATTTTTTATATATTGTGTATTTACCTGTATATTCTGTAGGTGAATTATTATGTGTCTCCCCTATGGGGATTTTATTATGTTTTTAATATCTTTCAAGGTGACCTGGTGGTCTAGGGGTAAGGTGTCAGACTTCTGTGCTGGCGGCCGGGGTTCAATCCTCGGTCCCGTCACAGATTTATCTGATTTCCAAACCCTTCCTTCACCTCTGACAAGACATCTTGTGAATGTGGGGAATGCCAGGACTCCACCGTGGTTCGAATTCCACGTTAAACTGTAGGTCCTTCATTTCATCTCACAATCACCCTACCATTATACATTAGCGTAAGTGCATATAACCCGGACGGGTAGTAAGACGGGGTAATAATAATAATAATAATAATAATCTTGCATATTTGAATCTCTTTACTTTCTTTTGTCATGTAATATTTTAAATGTAGCATTCCTTTATCTGGCAAAGCTTGAGAATAACAGGAAGGATTAGCTTATTTATTACTTGGGTTAATCAACTTATTTTACTTGTTCATTGTTTTCATTTTGAGTTCTGGTCGTTTCCTATGAATAGATAAAGATTTTATTTGCCCCGACAGATATATATCTTGCATGTTTGTATCTGATAATTCATTGAAATCTTTATGCATGATTTCTGTTTCGGGATTAGTAAATTTACTTGTGCAATGTTGCTTACAAGGACAATCATTTGTCTGTTGTGCAGGTCCAATCTTCCTCTTCTTAGAAATATATTGTTTACCTGTATTGCGTTTGTGTTTCCTAACGTTTTGAATCCACTTTTTCACATTTCTTTTCCTTTTCTTCGGTTTCACTTTGTCTTTACAGTTTTTATCATCACTTGATTCAAAATCAGTATCTGATTGTATATCATTATAATATTTATCACTATTTAGATCAGACATAATAGAATACAAACACAAAACAAAATGCACACTACACACTAAGTAAGCTATAGAATGACTGAACAACAGTAAAAGTGGGAGTCGCAATATGTTTCCAAATAAACAATTGAGAGTGAAAAACCAGATATCCGGCAAATATCTTTTTTTCATTCTCAGTTAAACTGAAATTTAGACAAAAGACAACGTTGAGAGATACTTGGTGGCTAAAATATAAACTATTTCCACATATTTCTTACACTGAATAGGTAGCGGCACCAAACTATACAAATACATCAAAACCTCATTTTACCATATTTTGATAACTAGCTGGTTTTCATTCTCAGGTCTTAAGCTGTAATGCAAAGTATTCTTCTGTAAATTATTAATGAAACAGAAATGGTACCATGTTCATTACTAGTCTTTACTATACAATTAATTCATTTTTGCCATCAATAGCTGATTGTCAAAGCGAAAAGCATTCTTTACAAAGTTATGTGAGACACGGTCTATGTTATATTAGTACTACAAAAAGCATGATGTCTGTAAATCCCAACAATAAGCATCAACATTTGTCAAGCTTACGAAGTTCTCGATGATAAAAATTGACCTGGACTATGCTTTTTCTGCCCTTAAAGCTACTTGGTCTGTACCCTGATTTTTTTTAAACTAACGAAAGTTCCTATCATTTCATTTGTCAGAGTAGAACAATACATTTGCTTAGACCTGTTTAGTTTCATTTGAGTATACAATATAGAATTTACAATGGCACAGCCTATGAAGTAATAAAATACTCAAAGCCATCATTGCCTTGATTTCCATTTGATTGCATAACATTATATTTGCTGATCAAATAAATCCACACCAGCCAGATACTTGTTGTAGTCTGCTACTGCCACTGGACATTCTAATTCATCCTATTACCCTGTCTTATTTGTCTGAAGCATGATAGCTTTCTCTGAACAGTTGTGTATGCTACTTATTACACAAATAGGCTTTTTTTTTTTACTTTGCCTCTCCAGTGGCTGACACTGATATCACCACTTTGCACAAAGTATTTATCTCACTTTTTAAAATCTGAGTTTATTTTAGTTTTTTAGTTTTTTTTTCTTTCAAAAAACTTTTTAAATAGTACTTTATATTTACTCTTAGTGTTCCACATGCAAATATTACTTGTTTAAATAAATCTATCATCAACTTTATAGAATCAAAGAAACAATCAAAATAAACACAATGTAGCCCACTCTTTCTATGATCTTATGAGCTGGAAGACAACTTTCTCCTCCAAACCATATGTTACATTACCATCCATAAATTTTCTTCTGTGTATCAAATTCCACATATAGCCTGTAGAGCATGCTAGTACCTAAACTTTATACCCTCTTTTAATTGGCTTTAGAGGGGAATATATTGCTTTATTGACTTTCTTCCTTTGAACATTATTATACTTTTTTCTATGGCTAACCACATTTCTTGATAATGGTAGAAAAGTTTTTTTGAAATACATTAGTAAAATGATTTACTTGTGATGATGCTTTATAAAGACGATCAAACTGTTGTGAATCTCTAGGAGTCATATGATTATTGCCATTTATAGAAACAGAAATCTAAGAATCTTTTGAAATCCTCTAAGGATCATAACTCTTAAAATTCTACTAACATGAAAGTTCTCACCGTTAGACCAATAGAACCGCACACTTGGTCATTTATTAACTTACATTATAGTTAGAATCCCAATGAATGATTTGAATTCATCATTTGTAAGGGATTAGTCAACTCCAAGTTGTTGAGCATACAAATTTGCTTAGTTCACAATCCCTGTAAGAAAAGAAAATCTCACATACCTTCCAGGCACTTGATGTGTTTATATTAGAATTGGGTCACTCACATCCATCAACTTTTGACAAGTATTGGAGATTATAGACTAATAACTTTCAAAGGACCTAAGCTTGTAAAAGTAAATTAACTCTAAAACCAATTAAGTCTAAAACTACCAGTTGGCCTACTTGTTTGTTAAAACTTCTATGATAGTATACATTTCAAAAGACCTGTTATACATTAAAAAAAAGTTATGCCTATTTCCTTTTGTTGGAGACACTGACCAAGGTGCACGATCCAACCACTGCACCAATCACAAGAGGCGCTGTAGTAGCGCGAGCATCACGAGTTAGCCAATCACATAGCTTTCACTTATATAGTTGTTTTTTTCCCCGTCAACAGACTGACCGCGTCGCTTTGTGCTCACGCTAAATTTATCTAATTAGCCTAATAAGTGTATTTGTAGATTCTATGTTCGTCTCGGATGTTAAGTTTGTGTACTCGACATTGAGCTTTGCTAACAGGTTATGGGCCCAGTACTCGTCGCGATAATTATTGTGTGACTAATCGAAGATCGCGAAGCACGTGACTCTAACGGACACTGCGCCATATTTAGTCTAGAAAAACTCGTTAGTACGCCGCGAAAATGAACGCAACCGGCGTAAAGTTTGAAGTTCTAAATAAAGAGAATTACAAAACATGGAAGCTACAGATGCGTGCAGTTCTAATAAAGAATGACGCATGGGGCTATGTGAGTGGAACAATCGTAAAGCCGGAAGCGGCTGCAGCTGAGCCAGCGACGTTTGAAGCCGAACGACGGTGGAGAAAAGCCGACCTGAAGGCACAATCTGACATAGTGCTCGCCATGAACACGTCAGAAATAAAACAGACTAAGGGCTGTGAAACCTCACGAGAAATCTGGGAAAAATTAGAGGGAATATACCAGTCCAAAGGGCCGGCACGGAAGGTCGCTTTGTTGAATAACTTGATGTCCTTGAAATTACAAGATGGCGGCGACATGCATGAACACACCAGGTGTTTTTTTTCGACATGGTGGATATGTTGGCAGAACTTGAAGTTGACATTAATCAAGAGCTATTGGCCGTCATGTTTTTGCGCAGCCTACCAAAGAGCTACGAAAACTTCCGTTGCGCCATGTCGTCACGTGACGCATTACCGCCTTTGGAGATGCTTCGAATCAAAGTTACGGAGGAATTCGACGCGTGTAAGGAAACAAGCCGGAACTCAACGCAAAATGCGAATGTACGCGGGAAAGTTGGCCGGAAGCAATAGACGAGAAAAGCCCAGATGGGAAAAATTGGACAAAGACTATGGTGCGAAAAAGGACTCGAAAATGAAGTGTTTTAAGTGCAATGCAATCGGACACCGGGCGAAAAATTGTCAGAAGACAAGGAAGTCGAACGAACAATCCGCGAAGAACGTTGAAAGCGTCTGCCTAGCCGCGACGGACGCTTCCAATAACAGTGCATTTCAAATTGCAAATAATGCGGGTCGTGTTAGCTGGTGTTTCGACAGTGGATGCACGTCTCACATGTGTGGGAGTATTGAGTCGTTCGCACAGATCAGTCGGAACTTCGATCACGAAGCTAAATCTCACTAACGAGCCTGCACGGACATTGAAGGAATCGGTACCGTGTCATTCGGGACAAACGTGAGCGGTAATCAAAAGGTGATCGAATTCAAAGACACATTGTATGTACCGGACCTACTGCTAACCTCATTTCGGTCGGGAAAGTTACCGACAAAGGACACAAAGTGATTTTTAGTGAGACAAAGACCGAGATCATCGACAAAGATGACAACGTGCAGCTTATCGCGGAACGGGAAAACGGGCTATATTATTTCTCAGAGTTGACCAACCAAGAATGCAGGAAAATCTCAGGCCTGGATGACACCGCTATTACTCCAAGGAAGAATTCCATTGAGGATTGGCATTCTCGCATGGGACATCTCAATGTTAAATCACTACGAGAGGCTATCAAAACGGATCGATTCAAGGAATCAACGTTGAGGACATCAACAAGGACTTTCAATGCAGCGTTTGTCTCCAGGGAAGATGTGTCATGCTCCATTTCCAAGGGTTTCAGAGAGGGTGTCAGTACTGGGTGAGCTCATACACTCCGACATTTGTGGTCCAATGCGAGTCGCTTCACACGGAAAGAAGCTCTACTTTGCTACTTTCATAGACGATTCTTCAGGATGGTGTGAGGTGAGATTCATCGAGCAAAAGAACAAAGTGATGGACGAGTTTTATAGTTTCAGGGCACTTATAAGCACCCAACAGGGAAAGGCAGTTAAGTGTTTACAGTCAGATAACGGACTTGAATATGTCAACAAACAGTTTGACGAACTACTCCAAAAACACGGCATCTTGAGGCGTTTGACTGCACCATACAACCCACAGCAAAATGGAGTTGCTGAGAGGAGGAACAGGACACTGATGGAGATGGCACGTTGCCTTCTAATTCAGTCCGGACTGCCACCGACTTTTTGGGCGGAGGCCGTCAACACCGCAAACTTCATACGCAATAGGTCACTAACAATTAAACTAAAGGGAAGAACCCCATACAAGGTTTGGTTCGGGAAGCCACCGGACGTGTCCAGCCTTAGGATCTTCGGGAGCGAAGTCTTCGTCATGGACAGAACGCTGGGCAAGGGGAAGCTGGAAGTAAATCAAAAGAAAGGCATCTTCGTAGGTTATAGCTCAGAGTCAAAGGCGTACAGGGTATGGCATACCAGAGCAGAGGAAGATCGAGGTATCCAGAGATGTGATTTTCATGGACAGGACTATGATCCAGTCATCAAAGAGTTGGGAGAACTTCCTCCCGCAGGACAGGTCCCCAAATTTGTCAAGTTCATCAGTTGCTTTTAAAGCCATGGAGAGTGAAGATCAACACGTCATGATCAACCTCTCTAATAGTCAAGAATCGCAATCATCCGATCGAAGAGCCACTACCAGAGGTACGTTATGACGATTACGAAGACGCTGAGGATTTCCAAGGTTTTCCCCCAGATGAACCATCGAATGCTGTAAGAAGAGGTCTAGGAAGGCCAAGGGTACTGCAGACCGACGTCCCGGAAGACCCCCCAGAGTCTATGCAATGGCGAATCATGTCGTCAAGGATGACTTTGTTTTTCTTAGTGAAGTTCCAGTTGCTCGAGCAATGACAAGTACGGATTCAACTGAATGGATGTCGGCCATGGCAAATGAAGTGGAGTCAATTCTCGCAAAGGACACGTGGGGTCTGGTGGACAGGTCAAAAGCGTCAAGGGTGATCGGCAGTCGTTTTGTGCTACGAAATAAGTACGGGACAAACGGCGTTCTGGAGAAGCGCAAAGCCAGGACAGTGGGGAAGGGATATGCTCAACAGTATGGCAGGGATTTTCACGAAACGCATGCGCCAGTTGCACGCCTAGATTCAATACGGTTGGTTGTTGCATTTGCAGCCCAGAACAATATGCACATACGCCAGTATGATGTGGAAACAGCTTATTTAAGTGGGAAACTGGATGAGGAGGTATTCATGGGGGTACCAGATCGTTTTGAAGAAGTCTTAGAGCACATAGTGAGCAGTAAAGGACGCAAGGATCAAACCGTCAGCAGGGCTAGGGCCACACTAGACAAGTTAGCAACAGGTAACAGGTCTGCTACGTAAAGAAGGCTCTGTACGGCCTAAAACAAGCTGGTCGTGGCTGGAACAAACATCTAGATAAAGAGTTGCGCACCATGGGCGCGAAACCCACCAATGGGGACCCGTGTGTTTATATAAGGCATTAGAGCGAAGAGATCATGATCATCATCATCTATGTCGACGACATCCTGATAATATGTCGTGACCACTAAGAAACCACCCGATTCGGGGACAGACTTGGAAAGATTTCGAGATGAAGGATCTGGGTGATCTGAAGCGCTGTTTGGGGATGGATTTCTCCAGAAATGGCGATGGGAAATTTGTAAGTCAAAAGACGTACATAAAAGACATCCTTCAACGCTTTGGTATGTCGGATTGCAAGCCTGTTTCAAAACCCCCCTAGACGTCGGGACAAAGCTGGCAAAGGGTGAGGCATGGTCGACTACAGATGGTGAGAGACCCCCATAACCGAGAACTAGTTGTTTGTTTGTTGTATTTGTCAGTGGCTACACGCCCGGACATAGCTCATGCTGTAAGTGTGTTAAGTCAATTTAACGACTGTTTCAACGGTACTCATTGGGCGCAGCAAAGAAGGTGCTTCGTACTTAAAGGGCACTGCTGATCAGGGAATCTCATACAAGCATGGGGAGGCTCATTGACGGGCTACGTAGATGCCGATTGGGGAGGATCACTTGACGACCGACGTTCCTTTACAGGATATGTTTTTCGTCATGAATGGAGGCGCAATTGTCTGGGATTCGAGGAAGCAACAGACTGTTGCGTTATCTACCACAGAGGCCGAATACATGGCCCTGAGTGAAGCAGCCAAGGAAACCGTGCTCCTTCAGCGTTTCCTGCTCGAGCTTGGAAAGGAGGAATTTGGACCACTTAAACTGCTCAATGACAATGTTGGAGCGCAGAGGCTGGCAACCAATCCTGTCTTCCATGCACGCACCAAACACATTGACATTCGTCACCATTTTGTACGAGAGACTGTCGAGTCAGGTCAACTGGTGCTGGGACACGTGGCGTCGGAGGAGATGCCAGCCGATGTATTAACCAAGGCTTTGACGAAATCAAAGCATGGGCACTGTGTTGATCTACTGGGACTGATCAAGGCACCTGATGAGTCTTAAGTTGTTGTCTCGAAGGGAAGTGTTGGAGACACTGACCAAGGTGCACGATCCAACCACTGCACCAATCACAAGAGGCGCTGTAGTAGCGCGAGCATCACGAGTTAGCCAATCACATAGCTTTCACTTACACAGTTGTTTTTTTCCCCGTCAACAGACTGACCGCGTCGTTTTGTGCTCACGCTAAATTTATCTAATTAGCCTAATAAGTGTATTTGTAGATTCTATGTTCGTCTCGGACATTAAGTTTGTGTACTCAACATTGAGCTTGCTAACACCTTTATTAAATATCGTCATTAGCTTAAAATATTTACATAAATATAAAATAAAACTAATATGCATCCAAAATTATGCATGGTCCAGATAATAAGTGTATTTAAAAAACCTAACCAACATTTAAATTATATTTATTTATCTTCTTATAAAAGTATAATAAGACAGTGTAGAAATAGAAACACTGTACAATAATGTAAAGTAATTAATAGTGAACGAAGCCAAATTGAAAGGATAAGGTAGTTTAGCTTAGGCCTAGATGGAGAAACACACTTCTCTCTTCATTTCTTCTCTTCTTAAACTATTGCACTACTACACTACCCACATTGTTTTGAACTTTCAGAGATGTTCCTTTATCATTAGAAGAGACACATTGAAAACATACAAAGAAAGTTAGGCTATTGAACTACATTTTATAGAATAATTTGAAATATGTATCTCTCTTATAAAAGGAAATAGTGTTTGCACTAATCAAATATGATAATTCAAAATAAAATTTGGTATTTTACTTACTGTCTGGGCTTTATTTTGTCTTCTATGAACCTCATTGCGTCCATTAAAACTACTATTCTTGGTTTTACCACCCACAGATCCACTTGTGACATAGCATTCGCGTCGATATTTCCAAATTATCGCAAAAAGAAACATAAAAATAAGTAAATGAGTCACAAAACTTTCATTGCTTATAACAACTATTACCTAGACAAATATTTCATCTAAACAAAAATCTTAGCAAACAAATCTACTAGATTACAAATACTTATGTGACTCTCCTATGTACATAGAAATTTCCCTCCGCAGCTTCTCAGATACCTTAGCAGCCTTGTAGTTTTTTCTAAAAGATCCTAAAGAGTTATTCTTCCCCTCACCAATTTATTAATCTTTCTTTAGATTCATAACTTTTTAGCGTTGACATTGTTTACTTCTCGTTTGTGTTACTAAAAGATGGTGTGTGGTTGAATGTTGGCACATCCGCTAATTAGTTCTTCTATGCCAATTTTTCAGGAGAAGCGCTGCCAAAGCTGATTTTTGTTTGTACAAGTGCAGAACAATAGACGAGGGAAGAGTTACCTATATTGCACCTCAAATATTCCTGTATTACTTCACTCATATGTGTTAAAAACCAAGTGAACACATACTTTATCAAACAATTTTAGGAGAAATGATAAAATGGATCATAAAAAAAAAAGTCACAAGTCTCAACAGGGCTTTAAAAACCTACATTCCTCTGCAGGGCAGAGCTTAAAATAGTTCCGCAGAATTGTTGTAAGAGGTGATTAAAAGAGGAATACCGAGGTTAAGGGGTATTGTTTATTGTCGTTAATGTGGCTGTTGTTTCATACTCATTTTAAATCAAACACACTAAATAACATTCTTGTAACACAACACAGATAGAAAGAGGTAATGATTAAACATAATTACTATAATATCCTCAAGAAATGTACTATTTATTATCTGTTCATATGGTCTAAGGTGCTAATCTCACAGTTAGCCTAGACTAAACTACCAATGACAGGGAATCGAGGTTTTAATCTCTATTGGCTGTAACGAGTGTTGTGTTTTCAAAATGGTTTTCTCCACGCAAGTGGAGGTACACTTCCTCATAATATAACCTTCCTAATCCCTAAAACCATTGGCATAGTTAGTACATAACCGTTTAACACAAAGGGCAGTAAGAAAAAAAAACTATTTCTTTAGACTAAAAAAAAGGGGTTATCATTAACTTTCTTTTCTTAAAAGTGAGTTTGACCTTAGAACAATAGTTTTTGTGTTTATATAAAAGTGTTATAATCTCTTCATGACTTTATATCTTTCATTAAATATTGGCAGCGAAAGTTAAAAGTAACTAATATGCAGCGGTGACATAAGATTTTTTTTTCTTAAAAAATAGAATAAAAATTCTAGTACCAAATTTTGTCAGACTAGACTGTGTGCCAGTTAAATTCTAAACCCTTTTAGGAATACTAAATGTGCTGTAGATTTTTGTTTTTTGCCATCTAAATTTTTAAAAACCGTACTAAAGAAGACACATATGCTGTAGAATGTTTAAAAAATCAAACTTGGTGAGAGTGAGAAATTTAAAAAATAAAATAAAAAGTTTTTTCTAGTAACATGACAAACCTTAACAGTTGATAATTGAACTCCCAAAATCATTTCACTCAAATATACCAACATTCTTTGACTAAGAATGAAAGAGTTTTATGGTCAAATACAATATATGTGTGTATAGCAAGTTAGAAATATGAAAGCCAATAGTTATCCAATGAAAAAAATCTGTTTTGAATTTATGGCCATGTAGCATAGTAGTGATATAACAGTTTTTCTTATTGAACTTTTAATCTATCTTTGTTGACTAGGTAGCTTATTTTTATGAATCTAACATTGAAAAATTAAAAATTATCTTTAGCAAATTTTATAATTATAACACTAAAAAAATTAGCCAAACTATTAAACTTATGGTTTGAAATTTGCATCTTTCATTCACAACAATGTTTTTTCAGATGTACTTTTTCAAACATTTCAGTCTGAATCATATAATAAAACGTCACTTTTAAATATATGTTTTTCATTCATCCTCCAAAGGTCAAAAGATAAATTCAACTCTTGATCAAATTTTTAACCTCACTTATATTCCATATATTTGTTTCAGGTGGTGAGGAAAGTAAACTTTCCACAAGAAGAACACCTTTATCATGACCTTGTCAGCCTATCAATAAATGACAATAGTCTTTTTAGTAGCAATGAAGATAAACACCACCGAAGAGAAGTGAGTTTTACCAACAAAGACTGGAACCACAGTTATCAGATTTTTTCACCCCTTCCTTCGGGAAGAACGTCACTTGTTGGACAGACCCTCCTTCAAGGGTGTTGAAGCTAATCGCCGGTTTAATGGCTTTATTCTTTATAAAAGACAGCAAGCTTGGAGTCTAGAGATTAGAAAATATTTTTATTGTAATGAGTGTCTGGTGTTCATTAAAACAATTCTGTGCAAAGTGGGTATCAATACCCTCTTTTTACCTAACATGGTAATTATTTCAATATTAATGATAACAAACAAAATATAATGCAACTTTATTTAATTTACACATTACATATTTTCATTCTTGCTAAGCCTTTCCCTGGCACAGGTTTAGACTGTAGTTATCCCGTTTTCCTGAATATTCACGGTACGGACATGAATCAACGTTTCATTGTAATAAGTTCTTGTAATGTCATCTTTCAACAAATCCACTGTACTTTTAACTAGCGTGAATACTTTATATTTAAGCTGATAGATGGATATAGCAGTTCAATGCTATACTAAAACACTAAATAAGAAAATAAATGAATAGTGAAATTATTTTTCGGATAAGGATATACGAGTAGAAAAATGGCTGAATGGCCTATGCATATAGCTGTGCTAAATATGCACAAGGGAATGGGTTAGTTAAGAATAAAGACAAAATATATCTATATGTGTAAATATTATATATGGTTATCTAAATACTAAATTAATTTAAATATATTTATGATTGTGATAAAAAAACATCTTTTAAATTGTTGATGGCATGTTGGACATACATCTATGTTAAAATCATATTTTTATTAATCCGAAATAACTTATAAATAATACTCACTTCAATACATACATGTGACCCCCTGCGGTACAGGATTTAGAATAGTCCCCGCAGTAACCCTGCTTGTCATAAGAGCCTCTTTCTTTCTCTTTTTTTTTTCCCCCCCCATCACTTTCGCTTTCTTCACTACTCCTGCCGTTCAGTCCTGCATGGAAGCTTTTAGGTCTCACCGTTGACGACCTTGGCAGCTAACATGGCTCTCCTCGGATGATTATTAGATACCTCTGCAGTTGAGCTCCTTCATGAAGTGCGCTGGTTGTAATATCTCTGTAAAACAGCCTTAGTGATGACAATAACTGGGTACTCTACTTTGAGAAAAGACTGGTTGCGTTCATGAGGGTCCGGTCGTAAAAATGGCACTTTCCTTCACCTAATTTCTGCAGTGACCTTTCTCCTGTTGCTACCCATGCGAAGGTTGTCATGTCTAGTGTCGTATGGGGTTTCTCGTCGGGGGTTTTAAACAGGCCACATGGGGTAGAACCAACTTGGTTCACCCTGGATCTACGATCCGAGTATTTGTGCAGGTTGTTCCCAACGTAAGCCATGGCCGACTCCTTTGTCGCAGCTTACAACTTACTGCCCACTGGCACCGTACTGCCAACCTGCTGGCAACTCACTGCCCGGCCCCTCACTACGCCCGGCCCCTCACAGCGCCGTATTAATGACAAGACACAAAACGGGTTAGGTCGTCCAGCCCTATTTTGAAAAAATCCAATAAGTGGTGAGGCCCTAGCCCCGCTTCCTGGTGATGTTTTGAGTAGAAGAAAATGGAGATCTGAAACCTGTTAGCCCATTTATTCTCGAAAGAGTGATAAATGAAGCAGCAAATTCGGACTTTTTTGATAAGGAAACTGCGTAATGGCAACATTATAAATTCAGACTACGACTGACACACAATCCTCAAAAATAATTGTGATCTCTGAAATATCGTTGAGTAATACGGCTCATATACGGGTAAGGGGGAACCTCCACAGGTTCCTTAATGTTTGCAACAGAGTGGTTACTCGCTATGACATTGATATGTAAGCATTGAGAATGTCTGTAAGGAGCTTTCCCTCAGCATGGCACCGGGGTTTACCGTATCATCACCAAAAAGAACGGACAAGAGAAAAGAAGGGATACATATATCCTCACTTTTGAGACTTCCACCCTTCCAAAGGAGGTTCGAGCAGGCTCCGTGTGCCAGAGTCCGGCTGTATTTCCCAATCCTTAGCGCTGTTTTCACTGCCAGGAATCGGGCATATTAAGCTGAGAGGTGGTGGAAAGTCAACCTCTGCGGATTGCGGACAGAAGGCTCAGAGAAACACCGTGTGTGCCCTCCTAAGTTCTGCGTCAACTACAACCGTCCACATTCTGGTTGGTCTTGGTTTGTCCCCGAAATGGAAGGTGGAAAAAAAGTCCTGTAAATTCAATGTGAAAAAGATCTCTAATAACCAGGCATGCAAGGAAATATGTACCCCAGTCAAGCCCCGGGTATTTCAAATACCTTATAAGCCAAATTGTTAACCAAACATCAACTGTCCCAAACTGCCATTGCACAGTTAGTGTTGCTAAAAACATCTACAGACCTGTACCACTCTTCTCAAATTCGAGATACGCAAAGTCAACCAGAAACCAACTGAAAATGGCGCCAAAAGTTGTAAAGGAAGCACACCTTCACTAGAGTCGTCTCCACTCCCCTGTATCCCCCAGCCCTCCTCGGAAAAACTAAATTACGTGCGGTCGTTTTTTGACCCCACTCATTTTCGCCCCCGGGATGTGGGGATGAGGGCGCAACAGGTGAGGCCACAAAGACGAGTCACACTGATGGCTTAAGGGAAGAACCAACGGGGGGCCGCCGAAAAAATTAATTAAAAAAAGCGTTGAGGGCCTTAAACAAAGCCTTCGTGCAAGGATCCACCGATCCAGTCTTTCCGGGATAAACCAAAGCCTCTCCTGAAGCGGGAGGTCCAAAGAGATTGGGAAAAGCTAAAGGACCTAAAAAAGCCCTCAATAAATTTTATTTTCAAAAGATAGTGTTATGGATTGCGAGATAATTAATTAAATTATATATTAATAAATAATGTCGCTACTACAATGGAATTGTGGGGGTTTCTAATTCTCTTAGAGGAAATTAAACAACTAATTTCTTCCCCTGCATCCTCTCATCTTGTGTTTGCAGGAGACCCACTTCCGCCCAACTGACAACCGAAACTTCATGGGTAAAATATATATCGTACTGACAAGCCATTTTTTGATTGGGCTAAACGAAGGTGTGGATATACTCGCACCAAACAATATAAACACTTTCCAGCCCCAATTATCAAAATTGTATAAAAAAAAGTCATAATTATGATCTAAATAGGTATTAAACAATTTTTTTTTTAAATTTTTACTCAATTATATAAGATAAAAAAGCATGATTCAATTTTGGGAAACATTGGCAGTAATAAAGCAAGAGTTTTGTTAATAAATTTCTTTTTTTCGTCATGTTACATCCAACTCTAAAACAATAAACCAAAATATAGTTGAAAAACACCCTATACTTAATGTTGTAAAATATTATTTTGACCGATGACATTAAATAAATGGCCATACACCGAATATTACTTAAAAATCCTAGTTAAAATAATTATAAATAATACAAATTAAAAATATTTCAAAGATTTTTTCAATAAAATCTTTAATTTAAATACATAAAATGAAATGCTTTTATTTGCAATGTTAGCTAGCAAAATTGTAGATTTTTGGCCGAATTTTTATGGACTGAAAAAAAATAGCATTGTTCACATGATCCTGGCTAGGTATAAACTTATTATCTCACATGGTATGAAATGAAACAATTTTTGTCTTTGTTGGGCACAATGGCTTGTTACATTTTAAAGCACTTCATTCTAAATATGATTTTTGTGAAGTTTGCGTTTTGGTTTACTATCAATGTGGACAGGCCAATGACTCACACTATCAAATCTCACATCATCGACTGGTTTGGGTACAAGGGCGGCTCTCTTTGTTATAATTTTGGGGAAGAATCTATTAATAGTCTTCCCCTCTTACGGTCAGCCTCTTTTCCAGCCTTGAAAGGGCCACGTGAAATTTCTTAACGGAAAATAACAGTGACTTGGACGGGTATTTCTTCTTTGGTCGTTTTGTCACCGTTAAGAAGCCACACATTGGCTATGCATACATCAAGCATATCAAAAGTAATGCGTAAATAGTAATGCTTTTTTCCAATATTTACCTACAAAGTGCTACTAACATGTCATTCAAGTCCACTCCACCCATGAAGCAATTGTATTCCTTCACAATGGCAGGATGTGGAAAATTCATGTATTTCTTATCTGCGACAGACCACCTCCTCACGTTTTAACAGGATTGATGCCTTTTTATGATAAGTAGAAAAGATGGCTTTATTGTCTTGTCATACAATTTCAAGCGATTACATTATTTTCCCACTTCCGTTTGATATTCAGAAACCTCGTCCTTTTTCTTTATCTCTGTGTCAGTTTCAAGGTACATCCGAGCAGCCAGAATACCACAATCCTTCAGAGAACATACAAGACTGTATGAGTAAACCCAAATTTTCTACAAAAAATTTGGGTTTTATATTAGGGGAAAACCCTTTAAAAGTCAATGACTATATCTCGAAATAATGTCAAGAACAGAACAGTCTCTTTGACGAAAATAAACTTCAAAATCGGATTTGATACTACTTGAATTTTTCCTGGGCAAAACTTTTATACCCATTTATGGGTTTTTTTTTTTGTACTTTTTTTGAG
>JBCFYV010000809.1:0-217514 GCA_039000515.1 Timema cristinae
GGTTGGACACATGTACATTTATTTATGAATTGCCTACTTTCAGTTTTATGAATTAATAAAGGATTTTATAATGGTACCATGGGCAATCCATGGTAATACTGACCAACCTTACTTAAGAGAGTTAAGTAAATATTAAGAAATTAGTAGTCTAAATGTGACTGAAATTGGTACTTTGAAAAAATTTAACTTTTTTTTCTTGTGATTGAAATTGTGCAGTTATTTTAACCATTACTTAAATAGACAATAATTTTACATAAAACTGTTAAAAAAACTAGCAACAGAACTATTATATTTTTTTATCTTAAAAAAAATACATTCAATTTTTTCAAAAGCCAATGTAAATATAATCAACAAACCCTCTGATTGTGGCTTAGTCACCAGTATATTAACAGACTTGCATGGGGTGGTTCCGCATTGGTATCTGTCCAAAAATACTTTCCTTTGTAAAAAACGAGAATAAACATCAATCTTTTTAGATCAGAAGTCAAACATTAATTTAGGGCAGAAATAATAAATAGTTAATCACTTTATTCAAGATGTAGTATTTTATAAAAGATTTAAATTTTAAAATCCAAACCAATATTTTTATTGATTTGATAAATTATGTAAATGTAATATTGAAGTCTGAAAGCTCAAGTTTTTTAGTTTGAGTTGATGGCAGTTCACAAGTGAGCTTTTTTTAAAAGCTTCTAAATCCTAGTTAACTTGGGTTGAATTAATATATTTTTTTAAATATTAATTATGTTAAAAAAAAACCCAGTTGTATTAATTTTTTTTAATGAAATAGGAGACAAATATTTAAAATAAAATATTGCAGCATATAGTGTAAATATGTATCCATGGTGAGTACTTAAAATGAGTGTGAGTGTATTATTTTCCGTGAATTATAATTTTGTGTGTGTAGTTTAGTGTTGGGATAGCTTAAGCTAGTTTAAGGTTGAAATCAGTTAAAGTGTGTATGTTTACTCAAAATCTGAAGAAAACTGTGTTAATACAAACAATAGATTCTATGCCGAAAGATTGATCTGTTTCATAAGTGCTTGTAAAACATAACCATACAAACTTCTCATTTAGCCCAATGACTTTTTCAGGTAATAAGTGATTTAGCTATATTCGAAGTATTTTTGTAAAGAAGAGTTGGTAGTACTGTTTTAAGAGAATATATATTTTTCTTGTTTTATGTTACATAAATTGTGAAATTTTTGCTCCAGTTTTCAGGGGGGTTTTTTTTAGCAATTTGGTAAATTTTGGGTTTGGGGAGGTTATAAAAAAAACGGGTACCTGTCATTTGGGCCTAAAGTTAGCTAAATGGCCTTTTAGGCCAAATGACTTTAGGCCAAATGACTTTTGCAAAGTTAATTTAGACATTTATTAAAATGTGTTCTGCTGTCTTTGGAACATTCGTTGTGATTTGAAGTGATACTAAATAGATGGCGAGGTGTGTAGTGTTTAGTTAAATAGTATATACCACCGTTTCAAAATATTTAAGTCTTTTTCTCGTTTTTACTACTTCCCAAGGTATAGCAGCACGTCCATTAACCTGTAGTACCACTTTTGTATATTGAACTTTTTACTTGCCAAGTTTTGTATATTTTTTTGTACCGTTTTGTACCAGGACAGTTTTTTATTAATTAAGTCACCCCATTTTAATAATTATGTTTTATTTTGAATTTTAATTTTTTTTAAGTGCCAAAGTTATTTTATCAGTCTTTTTTAGTATATTTGTTTATTAATTTTGAAAAAAGAATTAAATCAAAATTCATTTTTTTAATATATTAACTTACTCAAGTTTGCCACGGCTTCGCTCACATTAAGTTGGGTAAATTATCTTATTTTTAGCAAATCATCAAAACCCAGGTTTTCTCAAAACTCATGCTCTTGAGCCTTACATGAACATTAAAAGTAATTGTTAAGACTCTTATTATAGAATAAAATAACTTTTTTTCTTAAAATACAAAAATGAGACATTTTTTAAATTTTAATTGATTTCTTTATTTTCTGATAAGAGCTTTGTAGAAGTTTATTAAGAATAGTAAAGTTTTGTAAAGATATTAATTAATTTTATTGCTTCAAAGGCCAAAAAGAATATTATTTTTTAGTCAAACATAATAGCAAGTCAAAGGAAAATGAAAAAATTGGTTTTACACCTCACTGAAATCCCTTCGCGCCTCCCAGTTTGAGAAACCCTGATCTAAGCTACCAAAAATACAATTTCAGACACGTATGAGGCGAGAACTTTGTATGTTGATGAAGCCACAAATTAAAATATACCTAAAAAGTAAAATAAATTATTTATAATAAATATGTATTTTTATGCAGTCTTTGCTCAATATTTGCTTGCTTACGCGGAGCTTGTTGAAATGAAACCCAAAAGAAATAGTTTAAATTTATTACAACATGAATTTATTTAAAGAATCACTCTAGTACTAAGCACCTCCTTACAAATAAAATTTTTCTGTTAGTAATTGTTTCTATTGGTTTTTTGAAAATTTTCCCTTCTCCCCCCCCAATCATAATTTCTCTAACTCCCCTTTAAAACATAGTTTTTAAGAATAATTTCTTTATCTATAGTTGTACTTCTACCTCCACCAAATTTCGATTTTCAACTAAGATAAAAGGTTTTTTCTTAAATCCCCCCGCCTCCTCCCTTGTTTCATGGAGTTACATTTTAAAATTTCAGCTTATTAGTTATTTGGAGTGGTGCTTTACGGGCATGCCAAAATTCAATTTTTAACAACACTGCACTGAGATGTAGTAAATTTCTATTAATTTTTTAGATTTTGAACCCCCATACACCCAAACCCTTTTGAAAATTTAAGTCTAATGTTATTTTTGCATTGGGATTTGCTTATCTTTATTTTTCTGTCAAAATTTTATTTTTTTCCTCATTCCAAAAATTTTTTCTCTCTATTATACTCCCCACCACTATTTCTCAAATGCAATTTTTTAATAAAATATATTATTATTATGTAAATGTATATTTGTATTGTTTTTCCCGTACCTAATTAATAAATTTAAATTCTTTACAAACAGAAAAGTGATTAAATATATTATTTTGGAAATGTTTTACCTCCCCAACTCCCCTTCCTCCAACCATTACCAACTCACCCGAGAAATTTCAAAATTTTTAAAATTTATTTGGTCATTTGAGGGTCCTTATACTAAGGTTAATAGAGTTGAGGGTAAGCTCGTTCACTTTACGGCCAGGATTCAGCTCTACCCAAAGTGCAGCGCTGCTGTAACGTCTGCTCGTGATCTAGCCAAGCTTGCTTCTGTTCAAATCATTGACTGTGCAGTGCCGCACTTATTTTTATTTTTACTATTTAGCACCACGTCTTACTACCCATTCGGGTATATCCTAAGATTAATTACGCTAATGGATTTGGAAATTGGGAAAGGGTTTAATTAGAGTAAGTGAACCCCATTTGCGTGGAGGGGAGTGGAAAACTATATAGGAAAAACCCCCCCAGTTCACCCGACCGAGATTCGAACCTCGATCTCCGTCCTCACAGTCAGCTCAACATGATAGCGTGTTAACTATCTACGACACCCAGGCAGGTGCGCTTTACTAAATTTTATTAATGTCAAGTATTACCAAAGTCAATGTGAATAGTAAATGTTTGTGTGTTTTTTGTAAGCTTTCTTATTATTTATGCGTGAAGGGTTACGAAAAGTGTCATACCAAAACCAAAAAAAGCCGGAAAAAATTGTACCGTTGCCGTATGCAATAAAAGTAATCTAAGGGATATGGTTATACACCATGACTTCTCTAAAGATTCTGATTGTCAGACGAAGATGTATTCCCTTCTGAACGAGATGGAAAATGGAGTCATGATTCGTATTTTATTTGCTCACAACATTTTTTACCTGATGAATATGAACAAGACCTTCAGCCTAATGTTGTACTTTCCTTAAAAAAGCAAATTAAAATCGCCCTTATTTGCGCTGTCTCCGAAAATGTTATCCAAGGGGAAAATATCACCCGTGAATCTAGTCATTATATTAGATTTACGAAACAAATAGTAAGTAATTTCATGGCGGGTAAACATGTCACCCCCAATAGTTTTAATTTATGGAAAAGTCCCTTCTATAGTGAATTTAATGATTTGTTTAGATAGTTTACTTAACTGCAAGATTTCACATATGCATTTTATAAGCTTATCAAACAAATTGATCTTGCTTCATTAATGTGGACAGTAGTCTGGAAGAGAAATCTCCTCATTCAAGGTGGATATAGTTTTATGTTATCCATGCCATCTTAAAACATACCTACTTTAGAAACATTATTTCTAAATTTAATAAAAACACGTGGCTGTATGACAAAAATAAATATGTTTTGTACAAGAACGTAGTTTATTGTAGTACATGAACAAATGTATATAGTACGCTAGTTAATGAAAGAATTTAGGTATTTGGTGACGTAAATGTTCACTTAAATTATGTGTTAACTTTTCAATATAAATTTAATAACCCTCTTGTAAGTAGGCCTATTCATAAACCAATTTGTAGTATAGTGAAAAATCTTGAATTTATATTTAAAGTTCAACTGAGTATGTCAAACTATATATTTAAACGGTAATATTAATTCAGCTACGTTTATGTTATATAAGTTGGTAATAATATATGCCCCCTCAAAGTTGGAGATAATGTGTGTGTCCTCCACCTATATGCCCCACTCGCCCCCAGCCCCTTCCCCCCCCAGTTGGAAATAAAGATGTCCTCTAAGATTGAAGTTAAAATCTCAGCCGGGTGAAACAAGGTATTTTTCCCTAAAATGGTTCCCCACTCTCAATAGGCACAAATGTAGGTACACTCAATCTAAAATGTTTTCCTTCCTCCTTCCTGGTTCATTAGGGTAAATTGATCTATGTGTACAACTCAAATGGGTAGTAAGTCACAGTGGAAAAAAAAATTTATTGTGATGACTATCAAGAGTATCGGCAAAACTTTATTAGTGTCGGGCGAGTACTTTGTAAAAAAACTATTTTTAAGGAGTTTTTAGGGGATTGACTCCAAGCAAGTGGAAAATATTTGAAAATGGAATGCCACTAAAAGCTATTTGGGGTGTCCCTTAAGCATTTAGAAATATAATAGATTGTTATAGAATCTTTTTGAAGTTTGATTTCAAACCATCTTTCAGCTTCAAACTCAAGTATATCAGAGGAAGTTTAACAAACTGGAGAAAGCACATTTCGATGGGGGGGGAGGGAGGGGCAGAAAATATGATAATACCCCACCCTATCAACCCTTCCCTCTTTCCCAGTTCACCCCAATGAGTGACACTCGATATAAAACTAGCGACAGACACACCGTAGAATGTAGATCATTTCCCCAGAGTCTGTCAAACTAACTTAAATCTAGAACAAATACAACATCCAGCCCCATGACAGTTAATTTATCATTGTGAAAGGGGAAAAGCAAAGTCAACCAATGATGCGTTTTTTGGACATTCTGGGAATCGAACCCGGGACTTTAGCTCAGTATGCAAACACTCAACCAACTGAGATAAAGTGTCGGACTGTGTATTGAAATCAACATTTAGTACAGTTTATGTGTTGTTAACAAAATATTTATAGATTATGTGATAAAAAATTACACCTCTGTACACAAATAAAAAGCTGGTACCTTGGTATTAACTCTGTAAGCTACCTGGTCTCATAAGTCATCGCACTCAAAATATAACTTGTTTTTGAGTGACGCGGAGGTTGGGGTGTAGTGTAGTTTTTTTTTTATATTCATTCAAGTATAAAATTATAAAAGACTTGTGAGATTTTTTATGTATTTATTGATTGATCATAATACTAATGTAAATATTTTTATGAGAGTTCGGCCATTCATTTTTTCTGGTACAAAGGCTCCTTTGGTCTAAAATGTGAGAACCCCCGGTCTAAGTCAATATATGTTAATGTGTTGAATAACACGCTCTGGTAGCTTTGTCAGTTTGAAGTACTTTAGTATTAATTTTAACAGAAATTGGGTGGGATGTGAGTGATTCTGAAGTCTCTATAAGCAAGGTCCTCGGTGTAAAAAACCCATATCTTGTGTTAAGAGACTTAAAAACTAAAACGAACTTAATTACCAGAATGGTGGCTACTAGCTATATACATTTTCTTGTATACAATGTATAGAAGCTACTATGGTTATGCTTTTTTTTCAAATGAGAATATAAGTGGCACTTTTAATATGTGTGTGTGTTTTGAATATAAAGTCTTAAACCAAGTCTTAAAAAGGAGCCTATGTATCCGACTCATCTTCTGTGTCTAATGTTTTAGTTATAAAGTAAATAATTTATGTTTGTATTAAAATTATTAGGGGTCATGGGGGGAGGTGCCCTGCTTACCCCACCCCCTTGGGTGCACCACTGGTTCTAAGTAAACGCTTAGTGAGACAAGGTCATTTTATCATAGATATAATTAATTTATAAAATATGATAGTTATTTCAATGGTTTTTATGAACTTATAATTCCCCTTTTTCTCGTCAAGTGAAAAAATCAAAAGTATATCTGTTAACTTTTATTTAATTAAAGGATACTAAACTTTTAGTTCCAACACCCATTAAAAAGGTTTAGATTATATATATAATGTTAATAATGAATACTTTTTGAGCCGGTGTGTTAAAGGAGTCTTTCATTTTATATTATTAAGTCAATATAGTAAGTATAGTATTTATCTTAAAAATGTTAGTTCAAGTTTAGAATTAATTATAATTATACAAAAATGTACATTTGTTATATTTGAATATGATGTATTTTCACTGTCTAAAATATGTTTTTCAAGTAAATAGAGTAAGCTCTAGTAGTGTTGTTTTTTCATTGTATCTTCACGCCAGTCAATGCTTTGCGCATTTAATAGCAAATAGAAGATAGGTATGAGGAAGATATAATTATGAGAAGTACCCTCGTTTGCGTGGAAGTAGTGGGAAACCATTTAGGAAAATTACCATCAGTATACCGTGTAATTGAGCAGCCGCGGTATGCACATTTTTGTCCTCGATTCATTATTTCATAGTAAAAATCTTTCTTTAAAAAATGAAGATGAAATATATACATATATAAAAAAATAGATATCACTCAATTTTACACAGAAATATACAAATCAATACATTATTTAATCTATATAAAGCAAAGGACATTAAGCAAAACAGAGGTGCCCACCTACAACTCGTGAACCTCAAAACAAATTATGTTAGTGGGTTTGAAAAAGAACCAAAGGAAAATTGCCAAAGAACAATGAATTTTTATTTTTACTTCAAGGTTGTTTGCTATTATTAGGAATGGAGGGAGGAAAGGACTGCTGCCTAATCCCACCCTTCAAAGTCTCTTGTAGAGTGCTACGGAGAAGAGAGAAAGAGAAGATTTAGCCTGTTTGCCTTTAGGCTATCAGAGTGTCACTTTTTGGTGTTGGAGAACACAAGTGATCCTGCGGCGAGATATTTTTTACTAACCAAAGCTCGTCAGATTTATCCATCTGGCCTCTGCAGCAACGATTGGCTTTTCGGAGGTACACTTGCGTACATTGTATAATTTTCTTGCCCTGGGAAGTTATCATCCTGGAAACGCTTCCACATTTTGTATTTTTACGTTTTATGAAGACTTAAAAAAAGACCAACAACAATTCCATAAAATCTTTTGTATTTTTTGCACAACAGGTTTTATTGCTCTTATATATATTAGAGTATTAATTATATATATAATAAAGTATTAGTTGAAATAAATCCTGAGAATGCTTTGCTAATTACTAGGAGGGAAAATAGTATATAGTTTTTAAACAAGGGACTTATTGTATTAACATAGCCCATGTTATTAATAATATCACCGTAATAAATATAGTTACACTATTTAAAAAAATAACTGTACTAATTTTATATAATAATAGTTATAATAATTCTAACAAAAATAATAGCGTTAAGGATCTAGTCAAAACCTTAATTTAACTTTATATATATATATAATATATATTTTATATATATATATATATATATATATTTATATATATACACATATATATATATATATATATATATATATAATTATACACACACACACATACACATACATGAGACCATTATAATATTTACAGGCAAAATTTATTTAATGCGTCACTATTATATATATTAATTATTAATACATAAGATAAAAAAATATATGTTCATATATATCTCAGTAACTCTAAACGAAAATCGGGCGTCACTTAAGACAAATCTAAAGTGGGTGGGTTCAATATTGGTTCCCACTTTCATTTTTCCTTTCGGAATAAGTTGTCAAAAGTACCCATAATTGGAAAGTACGCATATAAATTTACTGCGCGTAAACGGTGTTGAGAATGGTGTTTTCTTATTGTTTTTCGTTAACTTTATGACCTTGAGATACATTAACAAGGAAATAATATCGAAAATCTATATATAAAAAAGGTGATATAGTGTTTTGTTTTGTGAACTACTGATCTAGTTGTATGTAGGATAGTGTCAATGTTTTTAGAAATTTGTAACTACCTTGCATCAGTTGTGCTATCTATATTCAGATGAAACAACTAACAGTACTTTTTACTTCCCGAAGGTTTTAAATTTACAATTTAGTTCAAATGACTTTAGGCCAAATACGTTCTAGTCCAAACGTCTTTAGGCTAAATGACTTTTAGGCCAAATAACTTTAGGGCAAATGACTTTTGGTTTCATTTTTAGGCCAAATGATTTTAGGCCAATTGCCGCGTCCTCAAAAAAACATACAGAACTCCTTGGAGGGTTTGTGAATCGAGGCTGGGAGGGTGTACCATTTTGTTTGCTGTGTTAGAATGGATTTGGTTTGGGTTTTGGTGACTTCACCTCCAGAGCTCACTAGTGTAGTGTAAGGCACAGTACAACTTGAGAGGGTTGGGGGTTCAAGCCCAGACTCTCAACTTAAGAGAGTCGTACTAAGTAAACGTGCTAGCAGAGTGCAAGCTTCGGGCCGGGGTTTTTACAAGACAAACTGCTGTTGGTTGTGTGGGCTGGAATACAATTTGCTGTTTGAATAAGGAAGCAAAATAAATGAGCCTAGAAAGCATTGAGTGATTATTTTGTGGCTTTCCTTGGGTGTCCTTACATCTCGTCAATGCTGAAATTATATCGCCAGGCTGTGGCGGTTCCTGAGGCCAGGGGTTGAAGAAAGGTATTGCACCTGGGGCCATGTGGTCCAGCGGTTGGACACATCGTACATTTATTTATGAATTGCCTACTTTCAGTTTTATGAATTAGTAAAGGATTTTGATAATGGTACCATGGGCAAATCCTATGGTAATACTGATCCCCAACCTTACTTAATGAGAGTTAAGTAGAATATTAAGTGTATAGTAGTCTAAATGTGACTGTATTGGTACTTTGAGAAAATTAACTTTTTTTTCTTGTGATTGAAATTGTGCAGTTATTTTAACCATTACTTAAATAGACAATACATTTTACATAAAACTGTTAAAAAAACTAGCAACAGAACTATTATATTTTTGTTATCTTAAAACAAATACATTCAATTATTTCAAAAGCCAATGTAAATATAATCAACTAACCTCTGATTGTGGCTTAGTCACCAGTATATTAACAGACTTGCATGGTGGTGGTTCACGCATTGGTATCTGTCCACAAATACTTTCCTTTGTAAAAAACGTAGAATAAACATCAATCTATTAGATCAGAAGTCAAGCATTAATTTAGGGACAGAAATAATAAATAGTTAATCACATTATTCAAGATGTAGTATTTTATAAAAGACTTATTTTAAAATCCAAACCAATATTTTATTGATTTGATAAATTATGTAAAATGATAATATTAGAAGTCTGCAAGCTCAAGTTTTTTAGTTTGAGTTGATGGCAGTTCACAAGTGAGCTTTTTTATAAAGCTTCTAAATCTCTAGTTGAACTTGGGTTGAGTTAATATATTATTTTAAATATTAATTATGTTAATAAAAACAGAGTATGTATTAATTTTTTTTAATGAAATAGGAGACAAATATTTAAAATAAAATATTGCAGCATATAGTGTAAATATGATATCCATGGTGAGTACTTATTATCAGTGTGAGTGTACTTATTATTTTCCGTGATATTATAATTTTGTGTGTGTAGTTTAGTGTTGGATAGCTTAAGCTAGTGTTAAGGTTGAAATCAGTTAAAGTGTGTATGTTTACTCAAAATCTGAAGAAACTGTGTTAATACAAACAATAGATTCTATGCCGAAAGATTGATCTGTTCATCAAGTTCTGTGTAAAACATAACCATACAAACTTCTCATTTAGCGTCCAGTGACATTTCAGGTAATAAGTGATTTAGCTATATTCTGAAGTATTTTTGTAAAGATGAGTTGGTAGTACTGTTTTAAGAGAATATATATTTTCTTGGTTATTGATGTTACATATAATTTGTGTAATTTGCTCCAGTTTTCAGGTGGGTTTTAGCAATTTGGTGAATTTTGGTGGGAGGGTTATAAAAAAAACGGGTACCTGTCATTTGGTCTAAAGTCATTTGGCCTAAAGTGTAGGCTAAATGCCATTTAGGCCAAATGCCTTTTGGCTAAATGACTTTAGGCAAAATCCCTTTAGGCCAAAAGACTTTAAGCCAAATGACTTTAGGCCAAATGACTTTTGCAAAGTTAATTTAGACCATTTATTAAAATGTGTTCTGCTGTCTTGGGAAACATTCGTTGTGATTTGTAGTGATACTAATAGATGGCGAGGTGTGTAGTGTTTAGTTAAATAGTATATACCACCGTTTCAAAATATTTAAGTCTTTTCTCGATTTACTACTTCCCAAGGTATAGCAGCACGTCCATTAACCTGTAGTACCACTTTTGTATATTGAACTTTTTACATTGCCAAGGTTTTGTACTAGTTTTTGTACCGTTTTGTACCAGGACAGTTTTTTATTAATTAAGTCACACCATTTTAATAATTATGTTTTATTTTGAATTTAATTTTTTTTAAGTGCCAAAGTATATTTTATCAGTCTTTTTTAGTATATTTGTTTATTAATTTTGATAAATGAATTAATCAATAATTCATTTTTTTATAAACATATTAACTTACTCAAGTTTGCCGACGGCTTCGCTCACATTCAAGTTGGGTAAATTATCTTATTTTTAGCAAATCATCTAAACCAGGTTTTCTCAAACTCTATGCTCTTGAGCCTTACATGAACATTAAAAGTAATTGTTAAGACTCTTATTCATAGAATAAAATAACTTTTTACGTTAAAATACAAAAATGAGACATTTTTTATTTAATTGATTTCTTTATTTTCTGATAAGAGCTTTGTAGAAGTTTATTAAGAATAGTAAAGTTTTGTAAGATATTAATTAATTTTATTGCTTCATAGGCCAAAGAGAATATTAATTTTTTAGTCAATCATAATAGCAAGTCAAAGAAGTGAAAAATTGGTTCACACCTCATCTGAAATCCCTTCGCGCCTCGCAGTTTGAGACACCCTGATCTAAGCTACCAAAAATACAATTTCAGACACGTATGAGGCGAGAACTTTGTATGTTGATGAAGCCACAAATTAACTACTACCTATAAGAAGTAAAATAAATTATTTATATATATATGTATATATATGCAGTCTTTGCATCAATATTTGCTTGCTCACGCGGAGACATTGTTGAAATGAACACCAAAAGAAATAGTTTAAATTTATTACCTAGACATGAATTAATTTGAAAGAATCACTCTAGTACTAAGCACCTCAGCTTATCAAATAAATTGTTCTGTTAGTAATTGTTTCTATTGGTTTTTGAAAATTTTCCCTTCTCCTCCCCAATCATAATTTCTCTAACTCCCATTTAAACACATAGTTTTAAGAATAATTTCTTTATCTATAGTTGTACTTCTACCTACCAGCCAAATTTCGATTTTCAACTATAGATAAAAGGTTTTTCTTATAACTCCCCCCGCTCCTCCCTTGGTTTCATGGAGTTACATTTTAAAATGTTCAGACTTATTAGTTATTTGGAGTGGTGCATTTACGGGCATGCCAAAATTCAATTTTTAACAACACTGCACTGAGATGTAGTAGTTTCTATTAATTTTGTAGATTTTGAACCCCCCATACACCAACCCATTTGAGAAATTTAGAGTCTAATGTTATTTTTGCTATCTGGGATTTGCTTTATCTTTATTTATCTGTCAAAATTTTATTTTTTTCCTCATTCCAAAAAGTTTTTCTCTCTATTATACTCCATACACTTCTCGAATCAATATTTTAGAATAATTTTAAAATTAATATATATTAATTATTATGTAAATGTATATTTGTATTGTTTCCAGTACCTAATTAATAAATTTAAATTCTTTACAATACAGAGAAGTGATTAAATATATTAGTTTTGGAAATGTTGACCTCCCAACTCCCCTTCCTCCCACCATTACTCAACTCACTGAGAAATTTCAAATTTTAAGATTTATTTGGTCATCTTGACGGGTCCTTATACTAAGGCTAATAGAGTTGTAGGGTAAGCTCGTTCACTTTACCGGCCAGGATTCAGCTCTACCCTAACGTGCAGCGCTGCTGTAACGTCTGCTCGTGATCTAGCCAAGCTTGCTTCTGTTCAAATCATGTGACTGTGCAGTGCCGCACTTATTTTTATTTTTATTATTTAGCACCACGTCTTACTACCCATTCGGATATATGCCTAAGTATTAATTACGCTAATGGATTAGGAATTGGGAAGGTTGAATTAGAGTAAGTGACCCACATTTGCGTGGAGGGAGAGTGGAAAACTATATAGGAAAAACCACCCCAGTTCACCCGACCGAGATTCGAACCTCGATCTCGCCGTCCTCAGCAGTCGAGCTCAACATGATTAGCGGTTAACTATCTACGACACCGAGGCAGGTGCGCTCGTTACTCACTTATTATTAATGTCAAGTATGTACCAAAGTCAATGTGAATAGTAAATGTTTGTGTGTTTTTTGTAAGCTTTCTTATTATTTATGCGTGAAGGGTTACGAAAAGTGTCATACCGATACCAAAAAAAGCCGGGAAATCATTGTACCGTTGCCGTATGCAATAAAAGTAATCTAAGGGATATGGTGTTATACACCATGACTTCCTAAAGATTCTGATGTCAGACGAAGATGTATTCCCTTCTGAACGAGATGGAAAATGGAGTCATGATTCGTATTTTATTTGCTCACAAACATTTTTTACCTGATGAATATGAACAAGACCTTCAGCCCTAAATGTTGTACTTTCCTTAAAAAAGCAAATTAAAATCGCCCTTATTTGCGCTGTCTCCGAAAATGTTATCCAAGGGGAAAATATCACCCGTGAATCTAGTCATTATATTAGATTTACGAAACAAATAGTAAGTAATTTCATGGCGGGTAAACATGTCACCCCCAATAGTTTTAATTTATGGAAAAGTCCCCTTCTATAGTGAATTTAATGATTGTTTAGATAGTTTACTTAACTGCAAGATTTCACATATGCATTTTATAAGCTTATCAAACAAATTGATCTTGCTTCATTAATGTGGACAGTAGTCTGGAAGAGAAATCTCCTCATTCAAGGTGGATATAGTTTTATGTTATCCATGCCATCTTAAAACATACCTACTTTAGAAACATTATTTCTAAATTTAATAAATCACGTGGCTGTATGACAAACATAAATATGTTTTGTACAAGAACGTAGTTTATTGTAGTACATGAACAAATGTATATAGTACGCTAGTTAATGAAAGAATTTAGGTATTTGGTGACGTAAATGTTCACTTAAATTATGTGTTAACTTTTCAATATAAATTTAATAACCCTCTTGTAAGTAGGCCTATTCATAAACCAATTTGTAGTATAGTGAAAATCTTGAATTTATATTTATGTTCAACTGAGTATGTCAAACTATATATTTAAACGGTAATATTAGATTCAGCTACGTTTATGTTATATAAGTTGGTAATAATATATGCCCCCCTCAAAGTTGGAGATAATGTGTGTGTCCTCCACCTATACGCCCCACTCGCCCCCGCCCCTTCCCCCTCAGTTGGAAATAAAGATGTCCTCTAAGATTGAAGTTAAAATCTCAGCCGGGTGAAACAAGGGTATTTTTCCCTAAAATGGTTCCCCACTCTCAATAGGCACAAATGTAGGTACACTCAATCTAAAATGTTACCTTCCTCATTCCTGGTTCATTAGGGTAAATTGATCTATGTGTACAACTCAAATGGGTAGTAAGTCACAGTGGAAAAAAAAATTTATTGTGATGACTATCAAGAGTATCGGCAAAACTTTATTAGTGTCGGGCGAGGTACTTTGTAAAAAAACTATTTTTAAGGAGTTTTTAGGGGATTGACTCCAAGCAAGTGGAAAATATATTGAAAATGGAATGCCACTAAAAGCTATTTGGGGTGTCCCTTAAGCATTTAGAAATAATAATAGATTGTTATAGAATCTTTTTGAAGTTTGATGCAAACCATCTTTCAGCTTCAAACTCAAGTATATCAGAGGGAAGTTTAACAAACTGGAGAAAGCACATTTCGATGGGGGGGGAGGGAGGGGGCGAAAATATGATAATACCCACCCTATCAACCCTTCCCTCTTTCCCAGTTCACACCCAATGAGTGACACTCGATATAAAACTAGCGACAGACACACCGTAGAATGTAGATCATTTCCCCAGAGTCTGTCAAACTAACTTAAATCTAGAACAAATACAACATCCAGCCCCATGACAGTTAATTTATCATTGTGAAAGGGGAAAAGCAAAGTCAACCAATGATGCGTTTTTTGGACATTCTGGGAATCGAACCCGGGACCTTTAGCTCAGTATGCAAACACTCAACCAACTGAGATAAAGTGTCGGACTGTGTATTGAAATCAACATTTAGTACAGTTTATGTGTTGTTAACAAAATATTTATAGATTATGTGATAAAAAATTACACCTCTGTACACAAATAAAAAGCTGGTACCTTGGTATTAACTCTGTAAGCTACCTGGTCACATAAGTCATCGCACTCAAAATATAACTTGTTTTTGAGTGACGCGGAGGTTGGGGTGTAGTGTAGTTTTTTTTTATATTCATTCAAGTATAAAATTATAAAAGACTTGTGAGATTTATATGTATTTATTGATTGATCATAATACTAATGTAAATATTTTTATGAGAGTTCGGCCATTCATTTTTTCTGGTACAAGGCTCCTTTGGTCTAAAATGTGAAAACCCCTGGTCTAAGTCAATATATGTTAATGTGTTGAATAACACGCTCTGGTAGCTTTGTCAGTTTGAAGTACTTTAGTATTAATTTTAACAGAAATTGGGTGGGATGTGAGTGATTCTGAAGTCTCTATAAGCAGGTCCTCGGTGTAATAACCCATATCTTGTGTTAAGAGACTTAAAAACTAAAACGAACTTAATTACCAGAATGGTGGCTACTAGCTATATACATTTTCTTGTATACAATGTATAGAAGCTACTATGGTTATGCTTTTTTTCAAATGAGAATATAAGTGGCACTTTTAATATGTCTGTGTGTTTTGAATATAAAGTCTTAAACCAAGTCTTAAAAAGGAGCCTATGTATCCGACTCATCTTCTGTGTCTAATGTTTTAGTTATAAAGTAAATAATTTATGTTTGTATTAAAATTATTAGGGGTCATGGGGGAGGTGCCCTGCTTACCCCACCCCCTTGGGTGCACCACTGGTTCTAAGAAACGCTTAGTGAGACAGGTCATTTTATCATAGATATAATTAATTTATAAAATATGATAGTTATTTCAATGGTTTTTATGAACTTATAATTCCCCTTTTTCTCGTCAAGTGAAAAAATCAAAAGTATATCTGTTAACTTTTATTTAATTAAAGGATACTAAAATTTTAGTTCCAACACCCATTAAAAAGGTTTAGATTATATATATAATGTTAATAATGAATACTTTTTGAGCCAGTGTGTTAAAGGAGTCTTTCATTTTATATTATTAAGTCAATATAGTAAGTATAGTATTTATCTTAAAAATGTTAGTTCAAGTTTAGAATTAATTATAATTATACAAAAATGTACATTTGTTATATTTGAATATGATGTATTTTCACTGTCTAAAATATGTTTTTCAAGTAAATAGAGTAAGCTCTAGTAGTGTTGTTTTTTCATTGTATCTTCACGCCAGTCAATGCTTTGCGCATTTAATAGCAAATAGAAGATAGGTATGAGGAAGATATAATTATGAGAAGTACCCTCGTTTGCGTGGAAGTAGCGGGAAACCATTTAGGAAAATTACCATCAGTAACCGTGTAATTGAGCAGCCGCGGTATGCACATTTTTGTCCTCGATTCATTATTTCATAGTAAAAATCTTTCTTTAAAAAATGAAGATGAAATATATACATATATAAAAAAATAGATATCACTCAATTTTACACAGAAATATACAAATCAATACATTATTTAATCTATATAAAGCAAAGGACATTAAGCAAGACAGAGGTGCCCACCTACAACTCGTGAACCTCAAAACAAATTATGTTAGTGGGTTTGAAAAAGAACCAAAGGAAAATTGCCAAAGAACAATGAATTTTTGTTTTTACTTCAAGGTTGTTTGCTATTATTAGGAATGGAGGGAGGAAAGGACTGCTGCCTAATCCCACCCTTCAAAGTCTCTTGTAGAGTGCTACGGAGAAGAGAGAAAGAGAAGATTTAGCCTGTTTGCCTTTAGGCTATCAGAGTGTCACTTTTTGGTGTTGGAGAACACAAGTGATCCTAGCGGCGAGATATTTTTTACTAACCAAAGCTCGTCAGATTTATCCATCTGGCCTCTGCAGCAGCGATTGGCTTTTCGGAGGTACACTTGCGTACATTGTACAATTTTTTGCCCTGGGAAGTTATCATCCTGGAAACGCTTCCACATTTTGTATTTTTACGTTTTATGAAGACTTAAAAAAAGACCAACAAAATTCATAAAATTTTATTAATTTTGCATACTAGGTTATATTAGCTTATATATTTTTAAATTAGTAATATAAAATAGATTATTAAATAAATCTAAATGCTTTGCTAATTATAGGAGAATATTAGTATATAGTTTTTAAACAGACTTATTTATAATAATTTGTTAATAATATCACCGTAATAAAATAGTTATATATTAAAAATTTAACTATAATTTATATATAATAAGTTATAATAATCTAGATCAAAATACTATAATTTAAGTTTAACTTATAATAAAAATATATATATATATATATATAAATGAGACCATTGTAATATTTACAGGCAAAATTTATTTAATGCTGTCACTATTATATATATTAATTATTAATACATAAGATAAAAAAATATATTATCAATATTCTCAGTAACTCTAAACGAAAATCGGGCGTCACTTAAGACAAATTTAAAGTGGGTGGGTTCAATATTGGTTCCCACTTTCATTTTTCCTTTCGGAATAAGTTGTCAAAAGTACCCATAATTGAAAGTACGCATATAAATTTACTGCGCGTAAACGGTGTTGAGAATGGTGTTTTCTTATTGTTTTTCGTTAACTTTATGACCTTGAGATACATTAACAAGGAAATAATATCGGAAATCTATATATAAAAAAGGTGATATAGTGTTTTGTTTTGTGAACTACTGATCTAGTTGTATGTAGGATAGTGTCAATGTTTTTAGAAATATTGTAACTACCTTGCATCAGTTGTGCTATCTATATTCAGATGAAACAACTAACAGTACTTTTACTTTCCATCCGAAGGTTTTAAATTTACAATTTGGGTTCAAATGACTTTAGGCCAAATACTTTAGTCCAAACGTCTTTAGGCTAAATGACTTTTAGGCCAAATATGACTTTTGGTTTCATTTTTAGGCCAAATGATTTTAGGCCAATTGCCGCGTCCTCAAAAAAACATACAGAACTCCTTGGAGGGTTTGTGAATCGAGGCTGGGAGGGTGTACCATTTTGTTTGCAGTGTTAGAATGGAATTTGGTTTGGGTTTTGGTGACTTCACCTCCAGAGCTCACTAGTGTAGTGTAAGGCATAGTACAACTTGAGAGGGTTGGGGGTTCAAGCCCAGACTCTCAACTTAAGAGAGTCGTACTAAGTAAACGTGCTAGCAGAGTGCAAGCTTCGGGCCGGGGTTTTTACAAGACAAACTGCTGTTGGTTGTGTGGGCTGGAATACAATTTGCTGTTTGAATAAGGAAAGCAAAATAAATGAGCCTAGAAAGCATTGAGTGATTATTTGTGGCTTTCCTTGGGTGTCCTTACATCTCGTCAATGCTGAAATTATATCGCCAGGCTGTGGCGGTTCCTGAGGCCAGGGGTTGAAGAAAGGTATTGCACCTGGGGCCATGTGGTCCAGCGGTGGACACATGTACATTTATTTATGAATTGCCTACTTTCAGTTTTATGAATTATAAAGGATTTTGATAATGGTACCATGGGCAAATCCTATGGTAATACTGATCCCAACCTTACTTAAGAGAGTTAAGTAGAATATTAAGTGTATAGTAGTCTAAATGTGACTGTATTGGTACTTTGAGAGAAATTAACTTTTTTTTTCTTGTGATTGAAATTGTGCAGTTATTTTAACCATTACTTAAATAGACAATACATTTTACATAAAACTGTTAAAAAACTAGCAAAAGAACTATTATATTTTTGTTATCTTAAAACAAATACATTCAATTATTTCAAAAGCCAATGTAAATATAATCAACTAACCTCTGATTGTGGCTTAGTCACCAGTATATTAACAGACTTGCATGGTGGTGGTTCCGCATTGGTATCTGTCCACAAATACTTTCCTTTGTAAAAAACGTAGAATAAACATCAATCTATTAGATCAGAAGTCAAAATTAATTTAGGGACAGAAATAATAAATAGTTAATCACATTATTCAAGATGTAGTATTTTATAAAAGACTTATTTTAAAATCCAAACCAATATTTTATTGATTTGATAAATTATGTAAAATGATAATATTAGAAGTCTGCAAGCTCAAGTTTTTTAGTTTGAGTTGATGGCAGTTCACAAGTGAGCTTTTTTATAAAGCTTCTAAATCTCTAGTTGAATTGGGTTGAGTTAATATATTATTTTAAATATTAATTATGTTAATAAAAACAGTATGTATTAATTTTTTTTAATGAAATAGGAGACAAATATTTAAAATAAAATATTGCAGCATATAGTGTAAATATGATATCCATGGTGAGTACTTATTATAGTGTGAGTGTACTTATTATTTTCCGTGATATTATAATTTTGTGTGTGTAGTTTAGTGTTGGATAGCTTAAGCAGTGTTAAGGTTGAAATCAGTTAAAGTGTGTATGTTTACTCAAAATCTGAAGAAACTGTGTTAATACAAACAATAGATTCTATGCCGAAAGATTGATCTGTTCATCAAGTGCTGTGAAAAACATAACCATACAAACTTCTCATTTAGCGTCCAGTGACATTTCAGGTAATAAGTGATTTAGCTATATTCTGAAATATTTTTGTAAAGATGAGTTGGTAGTACTGTTTTAAGAGAATATATATTTTCTTGGTTATTGATGTTACATATAATTTGTGTAATTTGCTCCAGTTTTCAGGTGGGTTTTAGCAATTTGGTGAATTTTGGTGGGGAGGGTTATAAAAAAAAACGGGTACCTGTCATTTGGTCTAAAGTCATTTGGCCTAAAGTGTAGGCTAAATGCCTTTTAGGCAAAATGCCTTTAGGCAAATGACTTTAGGCCAAATCCCTTTAGGCCAAAAGACTTTAAGCCAAATGACTTTAGGCCAAATGACTTTTGCAAAGTTAATTTAGACCATTTATTAAAATGTGTTCTGCTGTCTTGGGAAACATTCGTTGTGATTTGTAGTGATACTAATAGATGGCGAGGTGTGTAGTGTTTAGTTAAATAGTATATACCACCGTTTCAAAATATTTAAGTCTTTTCTCGATTTACTACTTCCCAAGGAATAGCAGCACGTCCATTAACCTGTAGTACCACTTTTGTATATTGAACTTTTTACATTGCCAAGGTTTTGTACTAGTTTTTGTACCGTTTTGTACCAGGACAGTTTTTTATTAATTAAGTCACACCATTTTAATAATTATGTTTTATTTTGAATTTTAAATTTTTTTTTTAAGTGCCAAAGTATATTTTATCAGTCTTTTTTAGTATATTTGTTTATTAATTTTGATAAATGAATTAATCAATAATTCATTTTTTTATGATCATATTAGCTTACTCAAGTTTGCCGACGGCTTCGCTCACATTTAAGTTGGGTAAATTATCTTATTTTTAGCAAATCATCTAAACCAGGTTTTCTCAAACTCTATGTCTTGAGCCTTACATGAACATTAAAAGTAATTGTTAAGACTCTTATTCATAGAATAAAACAACTTTTTACGTTAAAATACAAAAATGAGACATTTTTTATTTAATTGATTTCTTTATTTTCTGATAAGAGCTTTGTAGAAGTTTATTAAGAATAGTAAAGTTTTGTAAGATATTAATTAATTTTATTGCTTCATAGGCCAAACAGAATATTAATTTTTTAGTCAATCATAATAGCAAGTCAAAGGAAGTGAAAAATTGGTTCACACCTCATCTGAAATCCCTTCGCGCCTCGCAGTTTGAGAAACCCTGATCTAAGCTACCAAAAATACAATTTCAGACATGTATGAGGCGAGAACTTTGTATGTTGATGAAGCCACAAATTAACTACTACCTATAAGAAGTAAAATAAATTATTTATATATATATGCAGTCTTTGCATCAATATTTGCTTGCTCACGCGGAGACATTGTTGAAATGAACATCAAAAGAAATAGTTTAAATTTATTACCTAGACATAAATTAATTTGAAAGAATCACTCTAGTACTAAGCACCTCAGCTTATCAAATAAATTGTTCTGTTAGTAATTGTTTCTATTGGTTTTTGAAAATTTTCCCTTCTCCAACCCAATCATAATTTCTCTAACTCCCATTTAAACACATAGTTTTAAGAATAATTTCTTTATCTATAGTTGTACTTCTACCTACCAGCCAAATTTCGATTTTCAACTATAGATAAAAGGTTTTTCTTATAACTCTCCCCGCTCCTCCCTTGGTTTCATAGAGTTACATTTTAAAATGTTCAGACTTATTAGTTATTTGGAGTGGTGCATTTACGGGCATGCCAAAATTCAATTTTTAACAACACTGCACTGAGATGTAGTAGTTTCTATTAATTTTGTAGATTTTGAACCCCCCATACACCAACCCATTTTGAGAAATTTAGAGTCTAATGTTATTTTTGCTATCTGGGATTTGCTTTATCTTTATTTATCTGTCAAAATTTTATTTTTTTCCTCATTCCAAAAAGTTTTTCTCTCTATTATACTCCATCACCACTAATTTCTCAGAATGCAATTTTAAATAATAATTATTATTATATAATTATAAATTACTTTTTATTTTTTTTATTTATTAATATTATTATTATTATTATTATTATGTAAATGTATATTTGTATTGTTTCCAGTACCAAATTAATAAATTTAAATTCTTTACAATACAGAGAAGTGATTAAATATATTAGTTTTGGAAATGTTGACCTCCCAACTCCCTTCCTCCCACCATTACTCAACTCACTGAGAAATTTCAAATTTTAAGATTTATTTGGTCATCTTGACGGGTCCTTATACTAAGGCTAATAGAGTTGTAGGGTAAACTCGTTCACTTTACCGGCCAGGACTCAGCTCTACCCTAACGTGCAGCGCTGCTGTAATGTCTGCTCGTGATCTAGCCAAGCTTGCTTCTGTTCAAATCATGTGACTGTGCAGTGCCGCACTTATTTTTATTTTTATTATTTAGCACCACGTCTTACTACCCATTCGACATATATGCCTAAGTATTAATTACGGTAATGGATTAGGAATTGGGAAGGTTGAATTAGAGTAAGTGAACCCGCATTTGCGTGGAGGGAGAGTGGAAAACTATATAGGAAAAACCACCCCCAGTTCACCCGACAGAGATTCGAACCTCGATCTTCCCGTCCTCAGCAGTCCCAGCTCAACATGATTAGCGTGTTAACTATCTACGACACGAGGCAGGTGCGCTCGTTACTCACTATTATTAATGTCAAGTAGTTACCAAAGTCAATGTGAATAGTAAATGTTTGTGTGTTTTTTGTAAGCTTTTTATTATTTATGCGTGAAGGGTTACGAAAAGTGTCATACCGAACCAAAAAAAGCCGGGAAATCATTGTACCGTTGCCGTATGCAATAAAAGTAATCTAAGGGATATTGCTGTTATACACCATGACTTCCCTAAAGATTCTGATGTCAGACGAAGATGTATTCCCTTCTGAACAAGATGGAAAATGGAGTCATGATTCGTATTTTATTGCTCACAACATTTTTTTACCTGATGAATATGAACAAGACCTTCAGCCCTAAATGTTGTACTTTCCTTAAAAAAGCAAATTAAAATCGCCCTTATTTGCGCTGTCTCCGAAAATGTTATCCAAGGGAAAATATCACCCGTGAATCTAGTTATTATGTTAGATTTACGAAACAAATAGTAAGTAATTTCATGGCGGGTAAACATGTCACCCCCAATAGTTTTAATTTATGGAAAAGTCCCCTTCTATAGCGAATTTAATGATTTGTTTAGATAGTTTACTTAACTGCAAGATTTCACATATGCATTTTATAAGCTTATCAAACAAATTGATCTTGCTTCATTAATGTGGACAGTAGTCTGGAAGAGAAATCTCCTCATTCAAGGTGGATATAGTTTTATGTTATCCATGCCATCTTAAAACATACCTACTTTAGAAACATTATTTCTAAATTTAATAAATCACGTGGCTGTATGACAAACATAAATATGTTTTGTACAAGAACGTAGTTTATTGTAGTACATGAACAAATGTATATAGTACGCTAGTTAATGAAAGAATTTAGGTATTTGGTGACGTAAATGTTCACTTAAATTATGTGTTAACTTTTCAATATAAATTTAATAACCCTCTTGTAAGTAGCCAATTCATAAACCAATTTGTAGTATAGTGAAAATCTTGAATTTATATTATGTTCAACTGAGTATGTCAAACTATATATTTAAACGGTAAATATTAGATTCAGCTACGTTTATATTATATAAGTTGGTAATAATATATCCCCCCCTCAAAGTTGGAGATATTGTGTGTGTCCTCCACCTATACCCCCACTCGCCCCCACCCCTTCCCCCTCAGTTGGAAATAAAGATGTCCTCTAAGATTGAAGTTAAAATCTCAGCCGGTGAAACAAGGGTATTTTTCCCTAAAATGGTTCCCCACTCTCAATAGGCACAAATGTAGGTACACTCAATCAAAATGTTACCTTCCTCATTCCTGGTTCATTAGGGTAAATTGATCTATGTGTACAACTCAAACGGGTAGTAAGTCACAGTGGAAAAAAAATTTATTGTGATGACTATCAAGAGTATCGGCAAAACTTTATTAGTGTCGGGCGAGGTACTTGTAAAAAAACTATTTTTAAGGAGTTTTTAGGGGATTGACTCCAAGCAAGTGGAAAATATTTGAAAATGGAATGCCACTAAAAGCTATTTGGGGTGTTCCTTAAGCATTTAGAAATAATAATAGATTGTTATAGAATCTTTTTGAAGTTTGATGCAAGCCATCTTTCAGCTTCAAACTCAAGTATATCAGAGGAAGTTTAACAAACTGGAGAAAAGCACATTTCGATGGGGGGAGAGGGAGGGGCAGAAAATATGATAATACCCCACCCTATCAACCCTTCCCTCTTCCCAGTTCACCCCCAATGAGTGACACCGATATAAAACTAGCGACAGACACACCATAGAATGTAGATCATTTCCCCAGAGTCTGTCAAACTAACTTAAATCTAGAACAAATACAACATCCAGCCCCATGACAGTTAATTTATCATTGTGAAAGGGGAAAAGCAAAGTCAACCAATGATGCGTTTTTTGGACATTCTGGGAATCGAACTCGGGACCTTTAGCTCAGTATGCAAACACTCAACCAACTGAGATAAAGTGTCGGACTGTGTATTGAAATCAACATTTAGTACAGTTTATGTGTTGTTAACAAAATATTTCTAGATTATGTGATAAAAAATTACACCTCTGTACACAAATAAAAAGCTGGTACCTTGGTATTAACTCTGTAAGCTACCTGGTCTCATAAGTCATCGCACTCAAAATATAACTTGTTTTTGAGTGACGCGGAGGTTGGGGTGTAGTGTAGTTTTTTTTTTATATTCATTCAAGTATAAAATATAAAAGATTGTGAGATTTATATGTATTTATTGATTGATCATAATACTATTGTAAATATTTTTTATGAGAGTTCGGCCATTCATTTTTTCTGGTACAAAGGCTCCTTTGGTCTAAAATGTGAGAACCCCTGGTCTAAGTCAATATATGTTAATGTGTTGAATAACACGCTCTGGTAGCTTTGTCAGTTTGAAGTACTTTAGTATTAATTTTAACAGAAATTGGGTGGGATGTGAGTGATTCTGAAGTCTCTATAAGCAAGGTCCTCGGTGTAATAACCCATATCTTGTTTAAGAGACTTAAAAACTAAAACGAACTTAATTACCAGAATGGTGGCTACTAGCTATATACATTTTCTTGTATACAATGTATAGAAGCTACTATGGTTATGCTTTTTTTTCAAATGAGAATATAAGTGGCACTTTTATATGTGTGTGTGTTTTTGAATATAAAGTCTTAAACCAAGTCTTAAAAAGAGCCTATGTATCCGACTCATCTTCTGTGTCTAATGTTTTAGTTATAAAGTAAATAATTTATGTTTGTATTAAAATTATTAGGGTCATGGGGGGAGGTGCCCTGCTTACCCCACCCCTTGGGTGCACCACTGGTTCTAAGTAAACGCTTAGTGAGACAAGGTCATTTTATCATAGATATAATTAATTTATAAAATATGATAGTTATTTCAATGGTTTTTATGAACTTATAATTCCCCTTTTTCTCGTCAAGTGAAAAAATCAAAAGTATATCGTTAGCTTTTATTTAATTAAGCATACTAAACTTTTAGTTCCAACACCCATTAAAAAGGTTTAGATTATATATATAATGTTAATAATGAATACTTTTTGAGCCAGTGTGTTAAAGGAGTCTTTCATTTTATATTATTAAGTCAATATAGTAAGTATAGTATTTATCTTAAAAATGTTAGTTCAAGTTTAGAATTAATTATAATTATACAAAAATGTACATTTGTTATATTTGAATATGATGTATTTTCACTGTCTAAAATATGTTTTTTCAAGTAAATAGAGTAAGCTCTAGTAGCGTTGTTTTTTTCATTGTATCTTCACGCCAGTCAATGCTTTGCGCATTTATGGCAAATATAAGGTTTGGGATGAGGAAGATAGGATTATGAAAGTACCCTCGTTTGCGTGGAAGTACGGGAAACCATTTAGGAAAATTACCATCAGTACACCGTGTAATTGAGCAGCCGCGGGATGCACATTTTTGTCCTCGATTCATTATTTCATAGTAAAAATCTTTCTTTAAAAAATGAAGATGAAATATATACATATAAAAAAAAATAGATATCACTCAATTTTACACAGAAATATACAAACCAATACATTATTTAATCTATATAAAGCAAAAGACATTAAGCAAGACAGAGGTGCCCCCCCTACAACTCGTGAACCTCAAAACAAATTATGTTAGTGGGTTTGAAAAAGAACCAAAGGAAAATTGCCAAAGAACAATGAATTTTTTTTTTTTACTTCAAGGTTGTTTGCTATTATTAGGAATGAGGGAGGAAAGGACTGCTGCCTAATCCCACCCTTCAAAGTCTCTTGTAGAGTGCTACGGAGAAGAGAGAAAGAGAAGATTTAGCCTGTTGCCTTTAGGCTATCAGAGTGTCACTTTTTGGTGTTGGAGAACACAAGTGATCCTAGCGGCGAGATATTTTTTATACACCAAAGCTCGTCAGATTTATCCATCTGGCCTCTGCAGCAGCGATTGGCTTTTCGGAGGTACACTTGTGTACATTGTACAATTTTCTTGCCTGGGAATTATCATCCTGGAAACGCTTCCACATTTTGTATTTTTACGTTTTATGAAGACTTAAAAAAAGACCAACAACAATTCCATAAAATCTTTTGTATTTTTTGCACAACAGGTTTTATTGCTCTTATATATATTAGAGTATTAGTTATATATATAATACAGTATTAGTTGAAATAAATCCTGAGAATGCTTTGGCTAATTACTAGGGGAAATTAGTATAATAGTATTTTAAAAAAAAAGGACTTATTGTATTAACAATAGCCCATGTTTGTTAATAATATCACCGTAATAAATATAGTTTACACATTATTAAAAAAAATACATGTACTAATTTATATAATAATAGTTATAATAATTCTAACAAAAATAATAGAGTTAAGGATCTAGTCAAAACCTTAATTTAACTTTATATATATATATACATACATGAGACCATTGTAATATTTACAGGCAAAATTTATTTAATGCGTCACTATTATATATATTAAATATTAATACATAAGATAAAATATATAGTTCATATCTATCTCAGTAACTCTAAAACGAAAATTGGGCGTCACTTAAGACAAATTTAAAGTGGGTGGGTTCAATATTGGTTCCCACTTTCATTTTTCCTTTCGGAATAAGTTTGTCAAAAGTACCCATAATTGGAAATACGCATATAAATTTACTGCGCGTAAACGGTGTTGAGAATGGTGTTTTCTTATTGTTTTTCGTTAACTTTATGACCTTGAGATATATTAAACAAGGAAATAATATCGGAAATCTATATATAAAAAAGGTGATATAGTGTTTTGTTTTGTGAACTACTGATCTAGTTGTATGTAGGATAGGTCAATGTTTTTAGAAATATTGTAACTACCTTGCATCAGTTGTGCTATCTATATTCAGATGAAACAACTAACAGTACTTTTTACTTTCCGAAGATAACCAAGGTTTTAAATTTACACTTTAGGCCAAATGCCTTCTAGTCCAAACGTCTTTAGGCTAAAATGACTTTAGGGCAAATGACTTTTGGTTTCATTTTTAGGCCAAATGATTTTAGGCCAATTGCCGCGTCCTCAAAAAAATATACAGAACTCCTTGGAGGGTTTGTGAATCGAGGCGGGAGGGTGTACCATTTGTTTGCAGTGTTAGAATGGATTTGGTTTGGGTTTTGGTGACTTCACCTCCAGAGCTCACTAGTGTAGTGTGAGGCACAGTACAACTTGAGAGGGTTGGGGTTCAGCCCAGACTCTCAACTTAAGAGAGTCGTACTAAGTAAACGGCTAGCAGGTGCAAGCTTCGGCCGGGTTTTTACAAGACAAACTGCTGTTGGTTTTGGGCTGGAAAAACAATTTTTCTGTTGAAATTAAGGCAGCAAAATAAATGAGCAGAAAGCATTGAGTGATTATTTGTGGCTTTCCCTGGGTGTCCTTACATCTCGTCCCAAAGCTGAAATTATATCGCCAGGGTTTGTCGGTTCCGAGGCCAGGGGTTGAAGAAAGGTATTGCACCTGGGGCCATGGGGGTCCGCGTTGGACACATGAACATTTATTTATGAATTTCCTACTTTCAGTTTTATGAATTAGAAAGGATTTAATAATGGTACCATGGGCAATCCTAGGTAATACTGATCCCCAACCTTACTTAATGAGAGTTAAGTAAATATTAAGTGTATAGTAGTCTAAATGTGACTGTATTGGTATTTTAGAGAAAAAACTTTTTTTTTCTTGTGATTGAAATGTGCAGTTATTTTAACCATTGCTCAAATAACCAATAAAAAAAATTTAAAAACAAAACAAAAAATTTAAAAACAAACTTTAAATCAATTAATTTTTGTTATCTTTTAAAACAAATACATTCAATTATTTCCCAAAAACCAATGTAAATATAATCAACTAACTCTGATTGTGGCTTAGTCACCAATATTAACAACTTGCATGGTGTGGTTCACGCATTGGTATCTGTCCCAAAAACTTTCCTTTGTATAAGACGTAGGAATAAACATCAATCTATTAATCAGAAGTCAAACATTAATTTAGGGACAGAAATAATAAATATTAGTCACATTATTCAAGCTGTATTTTATAAAAAACTTATTTTAAAATCCAAACAATATTTTTTTGATTTGATAAATTATGTAAAATGCTAATACTAGAAGTCTGCAAGCTCAATTTTAGTAGTTTGAGTTGATGGCAGTTCACAAGTGAGCTTTTTATAAAGCTTCTAATTATCTAGTTGAGCTTGGGTTGAATTAATATATTTTTTTAAAACTTAATTATTTTAATAAAAACCCAGTATGAAATTAATTTTTTTAATGAAAAGGAGACAAATATTTTAAATAAAATATGTCTAAAACCTTTTCTATTAGTATAAAAACACATGTCAAAGTGAACTATAATTTTAAACTTTAAAATATATTTTAATAAAACATAAACATTAATTATGATACAATTCAACTTTCCCCTAAGTAGTCTTAAAAAAGCATTGTGAAAATAGGTTTGAATATGCATATTATCAATGTTATATTAAACACACACTCCCTCCTCTCTTAATTTCCCTGACCATCTGGAGCTTAACTTTTCACTTGGTGCTGGCACTCTAATGAGAAGAGAGAGAAGAAGATAAAAGAGCATTTATGATTTTAAGATGTATGTAATATACTTTTGCTTTAAGCTGTACGGTCTTGCACTATTTGAATTCTAATATCCCTACAGAGAGGTCCGTGAAGTTGGCACCCACCACTAACGGCACAAATTCTGAAACCTATGCCAATATTTAGGCTGAATTTGTGCCACAAAATATCCTACCCCATAATTTGCGCTACTATAGTGCTACGTGAAGTTGGCAGCACCCAGAGTTTTTTAAGTTTTCACAAAAAACTGTGGGTGCTGCCGACCTCCTATGGAGTGATGCCTTTTTTATTTCTTCTTTATCTATCTTATACCCTCCTCCTGCCCTCCATTCAAACACCAGTTTACTAAGTTATTGACCTTGGGAATTCCAATGGCCAACACCACAATATCCTCTTTGTTGGGTTCTTCTCACAATCTACTCCGTCCCCTCTAACTGTTCTGTTCATTATTTCACAAACCACACCCCCAAAAAAGTAGAGAGAAAGAGTTAACAATGATTCCTTCATTAGACACAAGATGAAAGGCAAAGAAAAAAACCCTTTTTTTGGAAGTTTGAAGTTTTGATCCCTAAATTCTGTAGTCGACTATATATTTGTAAGTTCAGCTCGGAAAGGAAAATCAGAATATTCCTAATAATATCTTTGAAATAAAGTGCATTAAGCAAAAAATAATATATACTACTAGATAAATATGATAGGATTGTAGAAAAATAAATAAAGGGAAAAAGTAAAAACACAACATATCTACTAATAGGGTTTATATGATAGGACAAATTAGGCCACCCAATGGTTAAAATGAATATTATCAATAATGTAAATTAAAAAGGGATAAATGGGAATGATAAGCCAATTAAGTTAGAAAGCCCACCTTGGGAAAGAGGGAGGAAAAAGTGGGAGGAATTAAATGCACAAATGTTTAGCTTCTATGTAAAAAAATAATATAAACATTTTTTATTTTTACTTCAGCATTATTGCTTTTTTCAAACATGAGGGAAAAGAAAAAGATAACACTATGTAAAAACCAACTTTCTCCATTTGTATGCATTGATCAAACCAGTTATTGTGGTTTAGAGCAAACCTTGGGAAGAAATTATATTCAAACATTTTACTATTCAATAGTGTGGGGTAAATTCATATTTCACTGTGGTGTACACACATGGTTAAGAACATTATGAAAGAGCTTAAGAAAAGACTTAAAATTGGTATTAAGGGAAAATGTTTTTCCCATTGGTGTATAGTTTACCTTACAAGGAATGAAAATTATCTTTTTGGGGTTTTGGGGATAAAAAACAAGGAGAGATGTAACAAAATGACAATTGACAAAGGAGTGCTTTTTTTTTTTTTTTTTTGTGCACAATTTACTTCTGTTTGGGCTATCCGCAATCAGCATTTTACAATAATAATGTAGGGGTTGGGAAATATTTACAGTATTTTTTTAATTTTTTTTTTAATTTCCATGTTTTTTCTGTTTATCAATACACAACAGATACCTTTTTTGGTTGTTCCCCAATTTTCCAAATTATAGCAAAACCTGACTTGTGTCATAACTCCTAATATATAAAAAAATAGCTTAAGAAGATACAAAGTTTTTTATTTTCAGAATATTTATCTGAGTATTTTGTTTTTCCCCCAAAAAACTATTTTTAATACTTAAAAAAATTTTTACTTACAAAAATTCTTCTTTGAGTGGGGGGAATGTCAGAAGATCTGATCCATTTCTTGCTTTTGGTAACGTCCCCAGTTTTTTCAAAAACTTTCTCCTTTTTATTGGAAAGTTTTTTTCAGTCGAAAAATAAATAAATTTTTTTTTTTGGGCCCCCTTTTTCCTAAATTTTATTTTAAATTTAAAAGAAATTAATAATAAATTTTTAATTAAAAAAGTTTTTTTAAAGAAGTGCTATATACTGAAAACTTTAAAAACATATTCCCAGAAAAGAAAATGTTTAAACTTTTTTAAAATATGTTGAAGGCATGCAAAGGGGGAAATTTTTTTTGGGGGGGGAAAAACTTTTTGTTCTAAAAAAAGGGTGAAATTTTTTTAAATTAAGGTTTTGTATTATTTTATTTTTAAAAAAAAAAAAATTTTTTTAATTAAAAGAAAAAGAATAAGCCACGTTTTTTTGGGAAAAAACACCCCCTTTATACCCAACATTGGTTTTTTACCCCAAAGTAACAATTTTTAGTTCTATTTTATGAGTAACAATGGCTCCATTATGCATCGAAACATCTTCAAATTTAAAAACAATAATAAAATAATAAAAAATAAAAAATAAAATAAAAATAATAAAAATAAAAAATAATAATAATGAAATAATAATGATATGATTAAAAAAGGAAAAGAATTGATAATAATGACAATGATAAAAAGATAATAGAAATGATGATTATGAGATAATATGAGAGATAATGATGTTATGATATAAAATGGATGTAATGTTAGACAAAGATGATTTAAAAAGACATGATATAATGCGATGGAGTAATGACGATGATGATAATGATGATGATATGATGTTCTGTAATAAAAAAATAAAAAATGAAAATGATAAAAATTTAATTAAAAAAAAATACTAATAATAAAAAAATTTTACAATTATTATTATTTTTAATTTAAAAATAATTTAATAATTTAATATTTTATTTTTTAATAATAAAATAATAATAATAATAATAATAATAAAAATAAAAACTTAAAAATAAAAAAAAATTATTTTTTATTTTTAATTATTATCTTTCATCACATCTTTACTTCATCATCATCATCTTATCATTTTATACATCATTTTTTTATTTTTTATTTTTATTATTTTTTATTTTTTTTTTATTTTTTTTTTTTTTTTTTTTTTTATTTATTTATTTTATTATTATTATTATTAGCCCCGCGTCTTTTCCCTTGGGTTTTTTACGAAATTACGCTAATGTGTCAGGGTAGGGGGTTGGGAGATGAAAATTAAAGTTTTTTTTTTTAACGGGAATTAGAACCACGAGGAACCCCGGCATTGCCAAATTCAAATTTTAAAGTTAAAGGGGTTTTTTTAATTTCTTTTAAAAAAATTAAAATCATTTTGTAATAAGTTTTTTTGCATTTTAACGGAAAAAACCGTTGGTGTATTTTAATTTTAGTTTTATATTTTTTTTACAAAATTAAAGGGGGAACCAAAAATTTTAAAACAATTTTTTAATAAATTAAAATAAAAATATGCCAAAAGAAAAATTTTAGGTTATTTTAAAAAGATAAAAAAAAAAAAGTTTTTAGGTTTAAACTAGTTTTTTTAACCTTTAAAAAAAAAAAATTTTAAAAAAATTTTTAATAAATTAGGGGGAAAAATTAATTCTTAAAAAAAACCATTATTTATTTTATTTTGGGGAATTTTGGGAAAGAAAAAAAAGAAATGATTTAGTTGCAGCTTTATTGTATTTACGGGTAGTGGGACGGGTGAAAATAATAAAAATAATAAAATTTTAATAAAAATTAACAACAAAAAACAAAAATTTTAATAAAACAAAAAAAAACAATAATAAAAAAAAATAACAATAATAAATAAAATAATAATTTATTAAAAAGAAAAAAAAATTTAAAAATATAAAGAAAAAATTTTTTTTTTTTTAAAAGTAAAAAAACAATTCAAAACTTTTTTAATTTTAAAAAATATTTCGCCTTGTTTTTTTTTAAATTTTTTCCAGTTAAAAGTATCAAACAGCTTGGGGATTTTTTGTTACAGCAAAATTTGAATTTCAAAGCGACCGAAAAACAGCATTATTTTTTATTTTTCCCGGGTTCACACGGGGTTTTTATTAAATACCCCATGGTTTGAAAAAAAAAAAGGTTGTTTTAGTGGGAATGTAACCACTTTTTGTGGAGGGGGAAATGGAAAAAAAAAGGAAAAACCCCCCTCAGTACACAAAAGGGGTTTTGAACCTTGATTCTCATCGGAATCCGATATATTGAAAAAAGAAAATCCATAATCATGGGGGGTTTTGGGGAATTTTGGTAAGGTTTTTTTTAGGGGTTTTTTAAAATCCCATTTGGGGGAGGGAGAGTGTAAAGCCTTTTATGAAAAAACCCCCCCCCTTTTTCAACCTTTTTGTTTTTTTAAACCCCTTGTTTTTTCCCGTACTCAGCTTAAAAGGCTAAAAAACAGAAACTGGGCGCGTTAGCCAACACCCTTTCAAAAAAAAAAAAAAAGAACATTGTCTGAAAACATCGGATGTTAAAAAACCCCAAAAAACATCGAAAAAAATTTTTTTAAAACCAAAAATTAAAACTGTATGTGAAGTGTATTGTAAAAAAAAATTTAAAAAAAACTTTGAAAAAAAATTAAAAAAATTGTATTAAACTAATAAAAAAAAATTACTTTTTAAAACATCAAAAAAAACCATATAAATGCCCCCGGGTTTTTCGCTCCAAAAAATTGATGGTTAAAAAATTCATCTATGAGGAAAACAAAAAAATTTTTAAAAACATCTATGTTCAATGTGGGCCCTTTTCCCCCCGCTGGACTGATATAAGGCAGGTCCCCGTTTAAGGTTGGTCCCACCAGTCGATCTCGCTGTAACGAGCCAACTCTTTGGGGAAAAGGGGGCTACATTTTTAAAATGAGCAAAAAAATATGTCGAATTTACACTTTTTAGAGTAGTTTTTTTTAGCACCGCATCAAAAAAACCGTACGTGTTATGCACCTTTTTTCCCCCTCCCAAATTACTCTAAGGGTGTGGAGGGAGAGGGGAAAAATTTTTTGGGGGAAAATACCCACCCCCCAAGTACACCTGGCCTCTAGGAAAAACCCGTCAGTACCCCTGACCTCTAAGATAAACCACGCTCAGAAAAACCTTTTACCGGGAAATTGGGGGCCCCCAAACCCCACCTCCTTGGTTTTTAAAATTTTTTGCGAGAGTGACTTTAAAAAATCCCCCCCCAATGGAGTGGGTTTAAAAAAAAAAAAAAAGGGGATTTTCATTTACCCAGAAATTTTTTAAAAAAATGTTTCGAAAAAAAAACCCCTTTAAAAGTAAAATTTTTTTTAAATGTTTTTGTTGGGCCCCCTGCAAAAAAAAAAAAATGAAAAAATTAAAAATTTTTTTTTACTTTCCCAAGGGTGGGGGGAAATTGGAAGTTGGAAATCAAGAAGCTTTTTTTTTTTCTTGACCCCAAGCTATTTCTGTTTTTTTTTTTTTTTTTTTTAAAACTTAGGGGAAAAAATGCCCCCAAAAAACCCCCGGGCGGGCTACCTTAAAAAACCCTCAGGGGGTTAAGGGGGGGGGTTTGGGGGGGAATTTTGACACTCAAGGACCCCCCTTCACAGTTTTTTACTCCTTCCCAAACAGTTTAAAAAATTTTTTAGATTTCACCCCAAAAATTTTTTTTTTCCCCCTCATAGCCAAAAAATTTTAAGTTCATATTGTCAAAAACACTCTCTTTTGGGTTTTTAGATTGAGGAATAAGGTAGATATGGTTTTATTCCAGTCGGGTGTTTTGGGGGGGGTTTTTTTAAAAAAGGGCCCCCCCTTCCACCCCCCTGCGGGTGCATTTAAAAAAAATTTTAAAGTTTTAAAAAACCCCCCAAACCTTTTAGAAAAAATTAGTACGGGGTTTTTAAAGGGCGAAAAACCCCCAAAAGGGTAGTAAAAACGTGGAAAAATTTTTTTTTAAAATTTAAACGACGCCTTGTCTTGGTAATGAGCCCCCAAAATCATCTATCAGATATATCTTTTACTTATTTACATTTTTTTTTTGGGGAAAAAACAAATAAAAAACCTTTATTGGAAAAAAACCCTAAAAATAACTGAAAAATTTTTTTTTGGGGAAAAACGATCTAAGGCTTCACTCTCTTTGTTGCCCCCCCTATACGGGAGAGCTGGAAAAAAATCCCTGTTGGGTCTATTGGGGGGTTTATCATAAAGGGTTTTTTCCCAAACCCCCCTTCCATGAAATGGGGGGAGACTATCCTAAAAACCCCCCTTTTCTCACCCCCAAAACCCCCTTAAGTAGAAAAATAAAAAAAAGTATGAGAAAAAACCTGAACGGGGAGTACGAAAAAGGGCCCGGGGATGGAAAAAAAACTCAGCCCCCTAAACCCCAAAAAATGAAATTTTGCCACCCCGGGAAAAAAAAAACCCCACTCCCAGAGGATTTAAAAAAAAAGGAAATTTGGCGGGGAAAGGGAGAGGGATTGCTCCTTTTTAAAAGAGAAAATTTTTTAAAAATTTGGGGCATTTCAAAAAAGGGGGGGGTAAAGGGGAAAATTTTTTTAAAAAAAAATAAAAAAAAATAAAATAGAAAATTTAAATTTGGCAGATAGAAATGAACCACCCCAAAAATTTTCATAAAGTCCAAAAATTTTTAAAACCCCAAAGGGAAAAATGGGGGGAATTTTGGGGTTTTGGGGGCCCCTAAACGGGGAAAAAAAAACTTAAAGTGTTAAAAAAATTTTAAATTTTTACAGACAAGTGGAAAAACCCCTTTTCAGAAACCCAAAAAAATTCTTAAAATTTGAAATTTTTAAAAATAGTATTTTTGCCAAATCTGGGGGGGGAAAGGGAAATTTTAAAAAATTTTTCCCAAAATTTTTTAAAAAAAACCCCTTCTTCTTAAAAAGGTAGAAAACCCAAAAATTTGGGCCCGGGGGGGTAAAGGGCCATAATTTTTTCCCAAACAAAAAAGGAAACCCGGAAGAGGTATTGGGGGGTATAAAAACTTTTATAGCTCTGTTGGGGAAAATTTTGAGTTTGTAAAGGGGCTTTTAAAAAGGGAAAAATTTTAGTTTTTAAAAAAAGGGGATTGCAAAGAAAAATGGGAGGGATAGGAGGGGGGGGTGTAAAAATTTTCCCAAAATTTAAAAAAAAAAACTTTTACTTTTTTTGGGGTGTCAGAAAAATAAAATTTTTTAAGCCACTTTAGGGACGGGTTTCAAAAAAATTTTTTAAAAATTTTAACATTCTTAAATTTAAAAAAAAAGGGGTTTGGGAAAAATTTAGGGGGTTTCCCCCTTAAAAAAAAAAAAAAAACCCCTTTTTGGGTTTTTGTAATACATTAATTTTAGTTTTTTTTAACGGGAAAAAAACCCCCAATTTTAAAAGGGAGTCAAAAATTTTTAAAAAACAAAAGTGGGGGGGTTTTTAAAATTTTGGAAAGGGCTGGAGATTTCCAAAATTGAATTTTCTAAACCCTTTTTGGGTTTTGGTAAAAAAAAAAATTTTTTTCATAATGGGGAGCGCCCCCCAAATTTTAAAGCCTAACTTTTTTTAAAAAATTTAAATTGGGGTTGGAGTGGGGGGGGGGGACAGTGAAAGGGGAAAAAGAAAAAAAATTTCCCCAATTTTTTTAAAAAAAAAAAATTTTAAAAAAATAAAATATAAAGTTCACTGACAGATAGAAAAAAAAAGTTTTTTTAAATTAAAAAAAATTTAAAAATCTGTTTTAAAAAGGGAAAGCAAAAGGGAAATTTAAAAAATTTAAAAGGGTTTTGGGTCGTTTTGGGCAAGCGCGTGAGCGCCCGGGGGACTAAGGGGCCCAAAAAAGGGGAGCATTTTATTAGAAAAAGCTTTTAAAAAGGGGAGGAAAAAATTCGAATCTTAGTTAAATAAAACCCGGGGGTTTGGGGTTTATGACGAGGGGGTTTATTGTTGTGGATTCCCCAACCTCTCCCCCCGCGAATGTGATTCTTTTTTAAAAAGGGGCCAAAAATTTTTCTAAAATATTGAAGTTTTAAAAAAAATTTGATATGTATTTATCTATATATCCCCCGTTATGGTTTTCCCAAAAATTTTTAAACCCCGGCCCTTTTTTTATTAGCAAGGTTTTAAAACTTATCGTAAAAATCGAGTCTTTTAGGGGGGGTTTGTCAGGAAAAATATCAATTTTCCCCAACTTCCCTTTTTTAATTAAAAAGGAACATTTTCTAAATAATACACGTTTTTTTCTACTGTTAGCAATAATAAAATAAAAATTTAATAATAATAATAATAATAATAAATAATAATAATAATTAATTTTTATTTTTTATTATTATTATTTTTTTTTTATAGTGCGGCCAACAGGGGATTAAAATAATTTATTTTATTTTACGTTGTTTTTAAAATTAAAAATAAAAAATTGGGATCTAAAGGCTTTTTTAAAATTCTGGCTTTCCCCAAACAAAGTGTGCCTGCGGTTTTCCGTTTTTTTTAAAAAGGTTGGGGTTAACTTTTTTTTTTCCTTCTAGCGAATTTTTAAATACCCAAAAACCATTTCTCCCCGTAGAGGTGGGGTTTTTTTTTTTATGTCGATGAAGCCCGGGTACCTAAGAATTCCAACATTTTTTTTTTTTTGAGGCCCTTTTTATCGGATTTGCTTGATACGGGAACATTTTTAATGAACCCCCCCAAAAAAATTTAAAAAATTTTCAAATTTAAAAAACAAAACCATAAAAACCCAGTTTCACACAAAAAGTTTAAAAAAATTAAAAAAAATTTTTTAATTTAAAGGGGCAACCACAAGCCGTTAAAAAGGGTTTTTTATTGGAGGCATTTTTACAAAAAACCAAAAAAAAAATTTTAATTAAGTAGTTTTAAAAAAATAGAAAACGCTCTAAAAAAACCCAAAAAAATTGTTTGTTATTAAGTTTTCTTTTTTTTGGAAAATTTTACCCCACCCCCCCCTCCCCCCATAATTTCTTAGTTCCCCTTAAAAATTATAAATTTTTTGACTTTTTTGGTTAAATTTTGGGGTTTTTTTTTAAACCCCGTAAGAAATTTTTAAATTTTTCCCCCCCCAAAAGTTTTTTTTTTAACTTCTCCCCCTCCCCAAAATTTGGGGGGTCTAATTAAAAAAAGTTATAGTTTTTTGGGTTTGTATTTTTTCCCCTGCCTCAAAATTCATTTTACCACATTTTTCTGTATTTTTTTTTTAATCTGTACATTTTGAGCCCCCTTCCCCATGTTAAAATAATAAAAAATGATCTAAATTTTTCCGGATACATTTTTTTGTTTTGACCCCAAAAAATTTTTTTAAAAAGTTTATAATTGGGTCAAACAAAGGTGACGATTTTTTTGACAAAAAATGTAAAAAAAAATATATTGAAATGTTGATCCGGTTTTAACTTCATTCTCTTATCCCATTTTGAACCCAAACCCCTTTTTCCTATTTTTTAATTTTTAAAAAAGTGGGATGAAAGCTTTTTTGTCAAAAAGAGGATTGGAGAAAATTTGGGGGACTCCAAAATTTCCAAAAAAATAATAAAAAGAAACTTATCGTAAAAGTCTAAAAAATTTTAAAATTTTTAATTGGTTTCCGGGGGAAAAAAAAAAAAAAATTTAAAAAAAAAAAAATTTGGGAGGAATAAATATGTTTCATAAAAGGGGAAAAAAATTTTAAAATTTGGGGGAAATTTTTAGACGTTTTAAAACTAAATTCTAAAGGAGTGTAAAAGGCCCCCTTAAAAAAAGTCCTCAGATTCTAAAATTTTAAATTTAAATGTTATTCTGGGAAAGTGATGGGGAAAATTTTTCCAAAAACTAAAGAAAAACTATATTTCTCACGTTTTTAGACGATTTATTTTGAAGGGGGCATAAGGACGATGACAAAATTTTAAAAAAAAAAAAAAAAAAAAAATTTTAATTCAAATTTTAAATTGGAGTGGAAAAGGGGGGGGAAAAAAGTCACCAAAAAATGTTCAAGAAATATAAAAAAAATTTTTTTGAGGGGTTTAAAAAATTTAAACTTGCATGTATGAAAGGACCTTTCCCAAATATCAAATGGTTTTTTTTCATTATGAAATTTCAAAAAAAAAATTTAAAAAACTTTTTTGATGTGGTTAGGTTAAATTGAAAGGATTTTTTTGGTTGTCTTAAACTTTTCTAAAAAAATTTTAAAATTTTAAAAATTGAGAATGGGGAATTAAAGGGTGGGAACTTACAAATTGCTCTGGCACTAGGAACCAAAAAGTAATTCCGCCCACGAAAGTATGCCCCCTACCCTTTCCTTGGATTTTTCTACCTTTTTCCCTTTTCTTAAAACCCTTTTCTTTCAAATCCATTCTAATTTTATATCCCATTACTTCTAGATTTTCCCCTTTTGGGTTTGCAAGTAAACCCCAAACAAGGTTCAAAATTTCCCCTTCTGTTGCATATCCTCCCCATTGTAATAAAGGTTTAAATTTTATATTAACTTTTTTAGTAATAAGTAAAGGGTTGAAACTTTTCATTTATAACGAAAACCCCCTTTGCCTAACCCCCATGTTGCTAACTACTTCCTAACCCCCTTGTTTTAAAAAAATTTAAAATTTTTTTTTCGCAATGTAAGGAAGATCCACGTTAAAAAAAACCATCCTTTTGGGGACACGTGCAGCAAAACAAATTTTAAAAAAAAACATGGTGGTTTAAAAAAAGATGATTTAAAAATTAATTATAAAAAAGGGGGAAATATGAAATATTTTTTTTTAAAATATGACCCAAAAATTTTAAATAAAGACAGGAAAATCATATCATTACAGAGTTTAGGGATTAGGTTTTTTAAAATTAAATATGATACAAAAATTTAAAATTAAAGTCTATAGCAAAATTTTAAAAAAAAAATTTTAAAGAATGGGGTTTTCTATAGCTAGTTGAATATTAAAACCATATGCTTTTTAAGACATTTTTAAAGGCGAAAAAGTTACAAAATCCAGAACCCCCTTTTTTTTTTTAAATTTAATAATTTTTTTATTTTTTTTGCCAAAAATAAAAACAAAAAACCATATCATTAAATAACCTTTTTTATAAAAAATTTATTAAAATTTGACCAATCATGGGGAGAAATCTTAATTACAACATTTCTAACCACCCAAGGCCAACCATTTTGTAAAAGCAAAAAGAGGGCCCTGATTTAAAAAAATTTTTCTTCTTATCCAATCAAATTAAGTGGCATGGCCTTTTGGGCCCCACAAATCTGATCAATTTACCAAATTAGTGGGGAAACATTTTTTATTTTTAAAAAAAAGCTTGCTTAAACCCTTTACTTAAGGCCCCCAGGGCCCAACCCCAAAATTTTTTTACAAAACAAAAGGGGGGCCCTGATAGTAAAAAAAATTTTTTATCCAACCTTAAAATGTGCATGCCCAGACCCTGCAAAATAGCAATTTGAACAAACTTGGGGAAAAATTAAAATTTTTAAAATAAAATCCTGCTTAACACTTCCCCCAAGGGGCCCACGCGAAACCCGAATTTGTTTTCAAAAATATAAAGCGGGGGGGCCCTTTTAAAAAACCTTCTTTTTCCAAACCCTAAAGTTTTTTTGCTGGGGCTTGGGCCCCACAACCAAAAATTTGGGTCAAATTGGGTAAAAAACTTTAAAATTTTTTTTTGATACTGGCCCAAAGGGGGGTAAAAAAATTTTTTAAAACTAGAAAAAAAAATTCCAGATTAAAAATTTAAATTTTTACTTTTGAATCAAAATTTTTTTTTTGATAATACACTTACTATATTTTTTCCGATTTTTTTAAAAAAGTACAGATTGATACTTTTGTTTCGTTTTCCCCTTCCTGGCCTGATCCTAACGTTTGGTTTGGTCAAATAGAATCTGGGGGGGGGCGGGAAAGTTTTTTGGTGCCTCCCAAAATAATATTATGCAGCAAAAGCTGCCCCAAAAATTTTTCCAAAATTAAATAAAGGGGAGTATTTGACTTGTGATGTTTATATTTTTAAAAACTTGTTCAAAGTTTTTTCATTTTTTCATTTGGGGGGGGCCCATCATGGCACCCCATCAACAAACAAGCACCCCCAACAGGGGGGTGTAAGAAATTTAAACAAGAATTTAGAGTTTTAGTCCCTTACTAAAAGTCATATTTGAAAAAATTCATTTTTTAAGGTTCTATTCCTTATTCAGGAAAAATTTTGTTAGTTCCCTTTCTAAAACAGAGAGCTACAAAACAATCGTATACTATGGTAATTAAAGGCTCATTTTTTTAAATTTAGACTAATAACAAAAAAAAGAGGATTTTACTGGGAACCCCAGTCCCCCCTTGCTATAAGCTGGCGAGTTCTAATCTCAATATCGCCCACCCTGAGCTCACACAAAAAAATTTCACTTCCAAGAATGTACATCACTGATATTATGATATATTCTGACTGCTAGTGATTAAATTATTTGACATGACACGTTTAATATACCAACCATTTGAGGCCTGTTTTAATAAAAAATTACTGCATAAAGTCATTACTTTTGTCAGAATTTGTTCACCTCAATATAATAGTATTTATGTGTTGTGTTGTATACATTTAAAATTAACTTATATAGTTTGACACTGTAGTCAATAAGTAACATGTCGGCTTTCTAATATAAGCGTCCTGGGAAAGACTCCTAACATAGCCGGAAAATTATTGATATATGAAATACTGTGTTTCCCTTTCAGAGTGATTAAATTGACGGGCAGGGTCTCTAAGTTAGTTGTGAGGCGTGTAACCCACCTCGGTGGCCGCACGGTCTAACGTGCTTTTTCTCGTGTTAGGCTAAACTGCCTAGAACGTGGAGATCGAGGCTCAATCCTGGTTGGGTGCACCGAGGGTGCTTTTTACTACATGGTTCCCCACTCAAAATGTCGGTAACTTAATGTAAATTACACATACCACATCCCAAGCCCATCAGCATAATTTGTACATAGCCGTACAACCCGAACTGGTAGTAAGAAAAGTCTTGTGCTGATAATAATTTCAATTTCAATTCCTTTATTTATAGTGCTGGCCTTACAGTCGTAAGACCTATAACAGGCCAGCACTGAAAAGTACCAAGTACCTTACAAATACATATATTTACACGAGAAAATAAGATTAACAAAAATGGCTAAATAATGTTAATACTGATGAATAGTTACGAAAAAAAGTAATTAATAATGATAATAATAAAGAATAGGAATAATGACAAATAACTAAAGAGTGGTTAAAAGCAGTAACAATTTGCAAAAAAGTATCTGAATATTGTAAATTTAAATTTTAGGCAGAACCTCTAACATGATAAATTATTGAAATGGGATTTCCTTAAATAACTCTCTGAGTTTAGCTTTTCTTTTATGATGGAAGTCGAATCAGACAAATCTAGAATTGGCGCTATAGAATTCAACGACCTAGAGCTAAGAGCTATTAAGAAAAAATAATTTTGGATTACGAGAAGCCCGAAAGGGATAGGAAACCTACATGATCAAGGGCAAATTTGCAATAAATTTTGCTATTGAAAATATTAAAAACAAATAATAATAATAATAATAATAATAAAGACTTAAGACTTTGTCTTCTATTATATTATATTTAAAATTAAAACCCCATTATTGTTGAAATCTTATTTGAGATGCACTATGGAGCAAAAAAGGCTCACAAACTTGACCATCACCTTTATTTAACATTAGAGAGCATCTACACTTTGTTATGACGATGCAATAACAAAATTGTTTGAAACAAAAAACTCTCTCAAAATTATTTGAAGATAAGTTTAACACTTTACATTTTTATTGAATTATCATGTTTATTTTAATATATTTTAAAAAAATTTTACATATTTTAAATTTTGAGGCGTTTTATTATGATTAATATTTTTACTTTTTTATTTCTTGAATTATTTATTGCAATACAAGTATTATGTTTTATTATTATCACCGCGTCTTACTACCTGTTCGGGTTATACGCACTTACGCTAATGTGTAATGGTAGGGTGATTGTGAGATGAAATGAAGGACCTACAGTTTGACGTTGGATCCGAACCACGGTGGAGGCTGGCATTCCTCACATTCACAAGTTGTGATTAATACACGTCTTGTCAGAGGTGAAGGAAGGGTTTGGTAATCAGTTAAATCTGTGCCGAGACCGAGGATTGAATCCTGGACCCCCAGCACAGAAGTCCAACACCTTACCCCTAGACCACCAGGTCACCTAAGTATTTTGTTATTTGTGTGTTTAGTTTTCAAAACCTTAACTAAAAAGTTATTTTGTTTCCTACCGAGTCTTACTATCCATTTTTGTTATACTCTTATGTACTAATTATGCAATGAGTTAGGAATGAGGTATGTTTAATTTGGAGACAACGCACTCACATTTGCTTGAGGAAGAGATTAGGAAATCATTTAGGAAAAAACACCCTCAGTACACCCGACCGGGATCAAACCCTGATCTCCCCGTCCTCCGCAGACCATGTGGACACCGAGGTGGTTTTTTTTTTTATCATCATCACCCACCACATCACCATCACCTCCCATCATTATTTATTATTATTATTATTATTATTATTATTATTTAGTATTGATTATTAATGTGAATATGAAAGACGCATTTTAAAATCACAATGGCTTTAAAAACTATAAGTGGTACCGAGGGAAGGTGGAGTCCTAGTTTTCCCTGCACTCATGGTTTAATTTAATAACGAGTGCATTTTGAAAATATGATATTTTTAGACGTTTGGAAATAACGATAATGTTTAAAATGATTATCTGGGAAGTGTTTGGGAAAAGACAAAGAACAATGTTTGTATACATGTTACTACAAATTAAATATTAGCATGTACACAATAATAAAATAGTATGTTATATCTTTCGCCTTGATTTCTGCTGAGCTAAATGGTCAATTATACCAAACAAATCCATTTTAACCAATAAGTGACCTTCAATTAAGACTAATGTCAGTGAATTAAGGTGATCCTCTGTCATGTCGGTACGCAGATACAGCACATCATAACAATCCTACAAACGATGAAGCCATACAATTTTCTTAACTGGCAGAAAAATTTGACTTTTTTATAACTATCGATAGGTTTAGCACACTTGCTATTAACTGCCTAATTTAATTGGTAAGATCATAAACTATACATACATATAGATATACATATGTACAAACGTTTATGTTAAAATACCTCATTATTATAATAAAAGGCCTTTACATATAAGAATCACCATAAGCGCGGATAGAAGATGGGAAAACCACAACAATAAATCATTTGCCAAAAACCACCCACAGTTCACTGAGCCAAGATTCGAACCTTTGCCTCCTCATCAACAACTATAGAGAGCTATCAGGTAAGCATGCGCTTGCCAGTTTGGACACCCAGTCACTCGCACGCTTGTAGTACAAATATGCCCCATCATTGATTTATTTCGTTTAGATCCACACTGATCGCCAATTATTTCCTCTGCATATGGAGTCAATCTCATTATAATTATATTAGGTAACATTTTATAGCAGGTTTATATTGGTGATATACCTTTATAAGTAAAGTATTATTATTATTATTATTATTATTATTATTTTTTAGCACCGCGACCTACTACCTGTTCGGGTTATACGCACTTACGCTAATTTGTAATGGTAGGGTGATTGTGAGATGAAATGGAGGACCTACAGTTTAACGTGGGATCCGAACCACGATGGAGGCCTGGCATTCCACAAATTCACAAGTTGTGATTATTACATGTCTTGTCAGAGGTGAAGGAAGGGTTTGGCAATCAGATAAATCTGTGCCGGGACCGGGGATTGAACCCCGGACGCCAGCACAGAAGTCTGACACCTTACCCCTAGACCACCAGGTCACCCTATAAATAAAGTAAAGTCAACCTTTTTAATTCCCATACTAGCGTAATTACTACACACATATATTATATATTATCCTGAACCGGTGGTAAAACGCGGTTTTATCATATTATATATATAATTCACCTCTTTTTATTCTAAAAATTGTTAAGGAAGTTAAATAGCCCTCATATTATGAACACAAACATTCAATTTACCACAACAATGATCATGCTAACAAAGGTGTCAGTTTCATCTGGTCTTAACCATCGATAACATGGTCAGGCTCGAATCCCGACTATGTATACTAAGTGTGGCTATCTTAAATAATTGTATCTGACCCCTCACTATGTAAATGCAACTATCCTACCCTTGAAATTTACTCTCCTGGTTTACAGCGAGTGTACTCAATTGTTTAAGGATGGAGATAAATTGAACAATTATCTAGACGTGAGGTACAATTAGAAAACGGCTAAAACCAATTTGATCCACGTTAGATGAATTCACAAATCTTACATAGCCTATAAATAATATTATATATTTTTATTAAGTTAATATATTCACTTACGCAAATTTTATTTTAAAATTATAAATGGCGTATTTTTAATACTTTACAATAAAAATATCTAATTTCAAGGGATTTAACTAAACTGCATAAATTAGAACTAACTAAGCCTCTATTTTATATCTTGTAATTGGCCAGCAGGGTTGGGAATGGGTTTACTTACACTTCCAATGTAACCCGGGAGTCGGGATCTACCTTGGTAGTGCAGTGAGTATAAATTATTCACAAACTTCACATCTTACAACCAATTCAAATTGGTTGCATATTTACACAATGTATCTACAAATCATTAGCCTACTTATAAAATTCCATGACTTTTACAGGATTTTCAAACTTGACTTTTTCCTGGTCTTTCTTGGTAAATGAAAATTTTAACGTTTATTACATCGATTACCACTTTTAAAAACAAACGTTTAAAAAGCTTTAAAAAGGCTTTTTTAAGTCAAGTATTTAAATTACATGTTTTTTTTTTCTCATTTTAATTAAATTCCCTGCTTTTCTGACATAAATTGTGTTTTATTTTATCTTTTCTCTGCATGTTATTTTCTCTTTTCTCTGCGTGTTACCACCCGTCACACTAATGGGACAAGGTTGTAAAAAGTATAATCTATAGAAAGTGTATACAACATTTGTTAGAAGAGAGAGTGGGAAACAATTTTTTAATAAGCCACCTACCTATATACAGCCGCTGGGGTCCAAACCCCATCCCCTAATCATCGGAAAACATGATAATTGCACTTGTTGGTCCTCGTGATCACCGATGTGCGTGAGCTTGATCAATTTTTTTTCGCTCTCTCTAACCAAACCATTTTCTCTTTGCATTTCCCCGACATATTAACTCCCTGATATTAATAGATTTACTTATGCTTAGCATACTATTGAATAAAATATTTTATTTTAAAATAGTCTAAAAGCATTTATTCAGTTTAATTAATTAAAAACCAGATGAGATTATACGGTGGGAAGCATAAAAATATTGTCGTTTTTGCATCTAATCAATAAAATTTTAAATTTCTTTCTAATTTCCCCGTTTGAAGCTAAAACATGTCTATTAATTTCTATATAATTTTTTATCAAATTACTAGGAGTTTTTATTTAAATTTGGATGAATACGGCATTTCCAGCATAATGTTACCTTCGATTCGACATAAGAAATATTTTATTATCATTCATGGTAGTTGAAATAGAAGTTTTGAAAGATTAACCTTTAGTTTAGTGGGTGTAATGCAGGTTGTATACTGCCCTGTCTTATGTAAAGCTTATGTAAAGCAAGGTATTGACTTGTCAAAACTGTTGACAGTATGAGAATGAAATTAGGTATGTAAAATAACCTTCCTCATAGAGGAAAAAATCAAATACCTAATTAAAAATGGATATATGAAAATGTAATTTTAAATGTAATAATAAATGTTAAATATTTTATAAAGTACTAAGGCGATTGTATTGTAATCTTTACAAGATAATCTATAGCAAGTCGTTATGCCAAATGCAAAATATACGCTCCTTAAAATTACTAGTTTTGAGAAACTTACTAATCTAACTCCTTTAATTAAAACATCAATTTGATCAAATTAAAAATATATCAGAAAATATAATATATAAGTTTAAATATTTTTGAAACTATAACACAGCCATAATCTGTTATATGGAGCCAACAGTTCACTTTATGGTAAAAGTTTCGAGACTTCGACACCCTTAACTCTTTTTTATATTTTACAATATGATTTGGCATATTATTATATACCATTATTAAAAACAGATGTAAATATTACATGTTCCATAAAATGCGTAAATAAATATACAAACATAGTAATTATAACTACACAAATCATGTTAAAATGTTAAAATACATATTACAATGTGATTTTAATGTTTTCAAACATAAATGAAAATAAAAATGCTCTATAAATTGTTACATTTAGTCATTTGATTAATTTTACCCTGTGCTGCCCTCTGTTATTTATGAGCTGTACTAAGCATCAACCAAAGTTTGTTGCTTGTTATGCCATCTAGAAGTCTTATGACAAACTAACAGCTTAACTTATTCAAAGTGCACATAAGAATTAAAACTTAAGGTCGTGTACTTAGAGATACAATTCAGGATTTTCAGTCGGGGCTGTTTATGTGTAAGGTGTCGGAAGAGAGTCTCTTCCGAGGAGGTACAATTCAGGATTTCGGAGATATAATTCCGATTTTAAAAAAATATATAATTCAGGATTTTCATTTGAGCTGTTTGTGGCAAAAGTATCGAAAGAGAGTCTCTTCCGAGGAGATACAATTCAGCTCCCCCATAGAGACAAGGTGTAATGAGGTGGACTGGATAAAACTAGCCAGAGATAAGGATAGGCTGTAATGAGGTGGACTGGATAGAACTATCCCAAGATATGGAGAGGGTGTAATAAGGTGGACTTGATAAAACTTGCTCTAGATAAGGATAGGATGTAATGAGGTGGACTGGATAAAACTTGCTCAAGATAGGGATAGGGTGTAATGAGGTGGACTGGATAGGACTAGCGCGATATAGGGAAAGTGGTGTACTTTTCTAAGTGCCGCTTTAAAAAGTTATATAGGTTTGACCCCCCTTAAATGTTCTCTCTAGTGTTGAGGTCCCTTTGTTCTCTAAGTTTAACAGCTCTTAAATGTTCTTGAGATATTAAACCGCATTGGTATTATTTATTTTTGACATCCCTTAAATATTATCTAGATTTGAAACCCCTTAAAGGTCATGAACGTTTGATACCCCTTTATATTCCCTTAGTTTGTAGCATTTTAAGGAAGAATCCTTCATATGTGCTACAAATTCGAGTATATACCAACCCTTGTATCTGAACCCTTATCAAAAGCTATGTCATTTTCCATGTATATATTTCAATGAGTTTATGGGGATCTTATTAATTTTATATATTTATCTTCTATCCTCTCGCTAAAATGTTGTAATATTAGCGTGGAACACTAATATAACAATGTTACTACCCCCCCCTAAATAAGCTAATATTCATAGACATCCTGCAATAGAAATACTAATGGAACCAGCTAGCTTTTAAATCCTTCCCCAAATAATCTTATACTAATAAACATCCAGCATTATTAAACATCACGATCTTACTATGTCAAATATAGGTTTCTACTCACGCGTATATCTGCCTCTAGTATAACGACTTGCAAGTCTAGCCTGCTCACCATGAATTCTAGAATGGAGAGAAGTCCAAAATATGCTACAAATTGTGGAACACCCTGATGTTCCAAAGACGTAGAAAGCCAGCAATGCTCTGATTGGCCCGTATTGTACTATTAGAAGACCACTCATATTCTTGGACACCAGGGTGGCGTACGTGACCAAACAAGCATAGCTCAACGAATGCTAGTCTTGTGGGAACTAGTCGAATGCAGTGGCTGATATTCAATACAACAAGAACCTGGCCTACATGACAAAAACAACATAGCCTTTCAACCTGATGTTAGCGAGTGACGTAATATCAAAAGAAAACTCCCACCTTCCCACCTTGCAACTAGATCTATATAACGAGGGACCACAGACAGTATTGAAGACTATTACATTCCACGAGAAGTCCTTTTCAGGATTAGGACATTATCTAGCCAGGATGGCTTATAATAATATATTTGTTTGAAATCTATAAACTATAAATTGCTGCGATGGGTTAATTTTTTGAATACTTTGGTTTAGTCTGTTATGGAAATCTGTTAGTGTAGGCATAGGTAATGTTTTGTTAAAAACTTTTATTTTTAACATAAATTCTGTTATGGAGCACTTAATGTTTCCTGTTGCCGCATGGGTGCTAGTATCTTTGTATTTTCTTGGTTTAATTAGGTAGCCACATTTTTTTTGTCTTTTTATGTCTTGCAATATTTAGGTTAGTTATTAAATTTTTTGCTTTTGTAGTTATCAGTAATTTAAATTCTTTAAATTGATAATGTTACTTTTGTGGGTTATTTTGTAGACTTCCTTTTTTTGAAGTAAATGTAAAGTAAATTATGTTTGTTGATTAATGTGGTTTTGACAAAAATATTCGCTGATTCATTTAGGAAAAATTACTAGTTCTCTAAAGTAACTTTTTCTATTAAATATTTAAATGTGTTGATTTTGTTTAATTTTTAAAAGTGAGGAGGGTAATTGTCTTGTGAAGGTTTGAGTTTAGTCGGGAAGTCAAATCTTTGTGCTTTAAGTTATTATCTGATACGATATTTAAATTTAAATTCATTCCATAAATTTAATACTGTTTAGTCTGTATTCAAAGAGGTTCATTAAGCTCTTTAAGATCTTAGTAATAATTTAGTAATTTAAAATTTTTATTCTTTTGATTTTGTTTGATCTTAATTCACTGTGGTGAATTAGAAGCTTGTATATCATTTAGAAAGTTTCTTTGAATAATAGCAACTATTTTGTTTATTTCATTAGTCTCTTCTAGAAAAGTTTGTATAGTATAATAATATACTTTAAAAGTTGAAACGCACTGCGCATGTAATAAATTGCTAAGATTTATTTTGTTTTCCAACACACTTCAGTAAGACCTGTAAGGCCATGCAACTTCTTATTTTAACACTGTTTGTTATGGTGAATAAATAATTCAAATATTTAGTTAACCTGCAAATGTTTTACTTTTTCATATAGTTGTTTCCTTTAGATATCTGCCTCCTCTTTTTTTAGTTTATTGTGGCCGTAACTGAGAGTGAGGTACAATGTTGACTCACAAAGGAGAGGATCGTGGCTGTTGTCCAAGCAAGCCAGCCGATGCCAATGCCATAGTAATGAGAGAAGTGGACCAACTGAGTCTCCTACTACAAGCTTCCGTTGCACTCACTGTAAAGAAGGCTTGGGTTGGGATGTACAGACAACAAGCTCTGGTGTTATATGTGCCAGTTAGCATGGTCACAGTTCACTGCTTAGACATGGCAGTTTTCAATAGTCGCTGTTGGAAAAATCACGAGTTCTGATTGGGCCTTGAAGACATCACTCTACAAACAACATATGGTACCTTTCGTTCCAATTTCCTTCCCTAACACACGTCTATAACCAAGGACTGACCCCAAGAGAACAATTTTTCTTAAAAGAATGTCATACTGGAATCGACGGTATTAAGGAATGTAGACTCTCAGGGAGACATGGTTATCCTCGGGATAGTAATGGCCACCTATTGTGTGAAAACTTTTGTATCTTGTTTTTGGCCAGTGCAGGGCAAGCTATTATTTTTTGGTTGGGAGTGGAACTAGTTCATCTCCGTCTTTTTCTAAAATTTAATAGGACTAAAGCATATTTTTCAATTAATTAATTCAATGGCTGAAGGAGTGCATTAGTAATTTAGTTATTTATCTTTGCTTTTAATCCTAGTTTTTGGGTGCACAACAAAGATTGAAAGGTATGTTTTATTTCCCATATATGTGTCAGTCGTAAGCTCATCTGACCTGCACTGTCATCATGTTAAAAATGTATTTATTAGATCAAAAGCGCCTTTGTTTAGGTATTTTATAGAATAACGTCCAAAGTCACAGGACAAGGGCTCGAATCCCTGTCAAAGTACAATTACTTTTCTTAGTTACCTTAGGAAATCATTATTTACAGTAAATGTGACATTTTTATTTAGTTTTATCTATTACTGTAGGTATATATAAAAATATATTTTCTTTACTATATTTAATAAAATATAGACATTTCTTTTTGTTTTTTCTGTTCCATAGTTTTTACAGTCGCTACTTGCAATAACTATTTAACTGCATTTTACAAGGAGGTTAGAATTCAAATAAGTGCAGCACAATTTGATTGTACAGGAGATAGAAAAACCAAAGCGAAGACCACACTTAGTTTTAGATGATAGGTTGTTAAAAAATTTGGAAATATGTTTAAAAAAATTAATGAGTCAGAAAAAGATGGCTGACGTTGGTGAAAAATTGTGATTTTTTAAATGTTATTTCAATTAAATAAAATGTACACACGATACGCCTACTTTACTTTATAAATAGGCCTTATTGTTAACTCTTTCTGAATACCATACTAACAAGAACATTGTATTCTACAATATTAAAAAAATCTGAATTAGATTAAACTTGGTAAATCACGTTTCCATTTGAAATCATTAATTTATTACTATAATATGATTATAAACCATCTAGAACTAAGTTTTCTTTTTTATTGTTTCATTCAGTACACAGGTTATTAACAGCATAATATGATTTGGTAGAGATGAGGAAGGTAGCTAAGAAGAAGTGAGCCCGCATTTGAGTGGAATTAAGATGGGAAAACCAGAGTGATATATCATTTGTGGAAAACCGTTTAATGTATGTGTATGGGAAAACCATCTTCAGTTCACGCAGATGAGATTAGAACCTCGGCCTCCCTATCAAAGCCGATCAAACCTACAATAAAACAATGGCTAGAACACTGCTGCGGGTAACTAAGCTTTGTAAACAAATATTTAATTTCTCTCAACACCTCAGAGCAAGAATATTGTGATCGTCAAATCGGGATTTTGATAAATGTCGACCTTTCATGACCCTCTGAAACAAACAAAAAATGTTTTCGCAATGTTGTCTGTCTGACTGTTTGTACCTTGGCTTGGGCGAGAGCTGAAACCATTTTACTGATTGGGCTAAAACTTTGTATCTGGGGTTTTCATAAGGTCCCCTGAGGGGTTTTTGGAATTAGATATATAACCCTAAATTTAAGGATAGTTTATTGAATGACAAAAAGAGAATAAATCTATTTTATTAAAATTCTCTCTTAACGATTTTGATTAAATTTTATATCTAAACACTGTTGTTGTTGGTGGTGTTGTTTTTATTGTTGTTATTATTATTATTATTATTATTATTATTATTATTATTATTATTATTTATGATTTTATTTGAGTTTACCAACATATCGACATAAATAACATCATTAAGATTTCTTTACTCATTTTAATATGCATAGTAATATCCATAATTTCTTAACCCTTTTTTTTAACAACCTGTATATATGTGTGTGTAATTTCTTTTAAAATAAATAAATCTTGAATTAAAATAATTTGATGACAATTTTCAGCAAAGAGAAATAATAGCTTTGACACACATGGCCCGCTCCCCTAAATTAAATTTTTGGATGCGCCCCTGACTTTTGATATCTTCAAAATTAATCCTGCTTAAGTACGAAAAGGTCTTGTTTGTCTATATTTTAAAAAAAAATTGTTTTTAAATTTATTTAGTACCATGTATTACTACCCAATCAGGTTATATGCTTAAGTACTAATTAAGCTAATGGGTTAGGGATTGGTAAGGTTGAATTTAGAGGAAGTGAACCCACATTTGCATGGAGGGAGAGTGGAAAACCATTTTTGAAAACCACCCCCAGTTCACCCGACTGAGATTCGAACTTCGATCTCCCCATTCTCAGCAGTCTAGCTCTATACAAAATAGTGTGTTGGCTAACTACACCACCAAGGTGGGTGTAAGCATTTTCACCTATTCTTACAAAATCAATGTTATACAAATAGGTTTTATCTAATCAAGGAAACACTGTTTATGCAAATTCTTTATAAGCTTAACAAAGTCAAGTCTACTCATATAAAAAAAACTTTTGTTAACATATGTCATGCAAATACATCACAGGGAACATTTTCAATAACTAAGGTTTGGAGGTAATAGTAGTAATAAAGTGAAAGACAATTAGTGTCAAGTCAAGGGTTTTACCTCAACAGGATATAAATGGGGTGAGGGAAGGGGGCAGTAGCCAGGATTACAAAAAAAAAATATAGAAGAATAGATAATGCCAAAAAGGGGTTGGGGAGGAGATGGAGAGGTGGTTCGGATAAGAGACCCATCTGGTAAGAGATGACTGAACTTTTTCAACATTTTAGATATGATTTAATTTGAAAATACCAACTTTTGTTTAAATTATTGTATTATAAATATTCATCGTGTATAATAGAACATTATCTCATTCTCTATAACAATATAACTTCAAAACTATATTCTTGTATTTAATGTACGAGTTAATTTTAATATAATCAAAATTGTGTCTTATTGTAACAAAGTAAATATTAATTTGTAACATTTTTATTAATATAGTTCATATTGTTAAATAGTTAAATAGAATACAAAAAATTGCATGTTGTTATTATGTATAGTTTTTGAGAAAAAGGCTATAAAACTTTATCATTCTTTTATAGGTGTCCATCCAAATCTTAAATCATTTACCTTCCTCTTATATTGTTCATTTACTGTGTCTTCTAGCAATAAATGCTGCCCATGTATCCTTGAATGTCTTTAAGCTTACTTAGATTTTAGTATTGTATTAATTTCTATTTATGTGTATGATGGCTACCTTTAAACCTTGGTGGTGATAATGACAGTTTCATACCTCCATTTCCAAATTGGCTTGATGGAAATATTCCGGGTCCTCTTCTGGTTCTTTCTTCACCGTTAATGCCATTTTATCCATTCTGTGTTGATGAATAAAACAGATGTTTCAGGAACTATAGGCCTGATGGACATTGATGAAAACATTTAAGACTTAAAATTATTATCTAACGAGATTAAAATTAAAAGATTAATTGTTTAAGAATGTGTGAGTATTGTGTGCTACTTTATATAACATACATATTTTTTTATATGTGTGAAGCTCTGGCCAATTTATTGTCAACTATTTTATACTAAAATCTTAACTAAAAAATCAATATGATAATAATTTTATGTATAGTCTAGATTTAATTGTTTTCATGTACAAATATGTATGTAAAAAAACTTATCATCGAGTGAAGATATCATTAACTTAACTTAACTTTGAATACACAAATCACATGAAGTTTAGCTTGTTAGAAATGACTATACAGTAGCCTATTATTATAATAAACTTTGGAAAGCCATTACAATACTACCATAGACATGGATATAAAATAGGGATTGTTTTAAATATTGCCTATAGCTGAATAATTTCACTATCCAAAAATCGATGTGCGTTCCAGGCAAAGTTAACTAATTGGCTGCATTGTAAGCAAATAATGTTTCATCACTATTATTTTGTTTTAATGGGCCTAAATACATTATTTTAAAAGTAATGATAGACCTACGTCTCAATACATTTGTCAGCCTGTATGCATAGTGTACTCATGATCTTTAGTAATGTTTTGTTGAAAAATCTTAAAATATAAAGGATCTTTCACAATGTGCACAAAGCGTCTCTATGTGGCAAGTTGATATACAGTAGCCTTGCCAGTTGCATTGGTAATAACGTGAACATGTGTAGATTTGTTTGAATTGCCACCAAGAATGTTGATGCACCTTTACCGCCCTTGAGTATAAGGACGGAAGCAATATGTCGTTGATACATTTGTGGTGCAGTGTTTGACTGGCAGTTATTATTTGCTAATTTAGCTCGGAACTTGATGTGGCCTGCCATTTTAAATTGTACGGGATGCAAAGCAGACTCGTTTAATGATATTAAATTTTCATAAAAAAGAAAAATGGGAAAACAATCGACACAAACAATATATGGTGCAGATACTAAATGTCACAGGATATTTATTCTCCTTAGATTTGATGAATGATGATTGACATAATTTTTAAGATCATAAGTCGTTAGCAGCTAGCACTGCGGTTCCAAAAAATGTGGCAAGGCTCGATGCCGTCCAAATTGTCTTATGCAGGGATCATGATCAATTCAACGCTCACTTAGGGCTCACTTAATGTGAAGAAACTAGGCTAGTGTGTGATCAGGATTCACATTACTTAACATAACTCTAACAAAACAGACAATGAACATGAACTGTTTTAAAACAAATTTTCGTTAATATTAATCCCAATCATTAAAGGCTGATCATGCTACAAGTACTTGCAATAGAAGCTTAGTAGATATAGGCCTACAAAATAAAATGTAACACGGTGAGTTAAAGATTTCATGAAACTCGGAGAATAAAAATGTACCAAAGAATTCGTCTGTGCACCATAAATAAACAACTGAAGTACTAAAGAGTCCTGTTAATGTCACTCGTGGCGTGAATGGATAGCTAGAACATATGATACCTTTATTTAACGTAAAAGTTCTCACTGGACAACTCTTTGAGTTAAGTGAACGTTAAGTTAACTGCATCATGATGGCTTTCATTTAAAAACCAAAGAATAACTTTTACGTTACGTTACGTGACGTGACAGTAAATTGAACGTCAAGTTGATCGTAATCCCGGAATGATGCACTCTTTGATTTTGGCTGTATCCGAATAGTCCGTCTAAGGGCCCTTGGAAGCCAAGTGCACTTTAAAGTTGCAATGGCGTCAGATTAAAAGCTGAAAGTGATTTTTGATGGTGTTTGAATTCTCTTAAAGTGTACAATTGCACCCCTTATTGCACACTTTACTAAGGGGCACATATGACTTGCCCTTTATCGCGCACTTAAGTTAAACTAGCTTTTTATATTCAATGAAAGTATTATATATTGTGAAAATGGAATAAAACATTCACATACTGTAAAATAAAACTAGTATAGTATGTACTTTGTTTATATTCATGATGTTAAACGGTTAAATTTCTTTTTCTAGTGTGAAAATCTCTCTCAATAGGATTTTTTTTTTTTTTTTGCAAGTTATGAGATCTTCAGTAAAATTTGTTTGAGAATAATACTTTATATCTATATAATTAAATTAATTAGGGCAATATATATAATTTGTATAATATAAGTATATATTTAAATACGTCACCATTGACAAAACACTATCAAAATTCAATATCATTACCATAGAAACACATGTTCCCTTTGTACTTAGGGACGCCAGAACAGTGTTATATTAAAGCGTGCAGTAAAGTGGAAAAGTGCGTAGGGGACAAACTATTCAGACACGACAATGAAGTACGTGGGGAGTGTGAATTTATAAAGTACATAATAATTCAAGGATCCTTACAAAGATCCTCGAAACTATTCGGTTACATCTCAGGAATATACATTGGAATCCTTGATGCCATTAACTGGAACTATTGACATTGGTCGTCTGTCGTGAATCAAACATCAAGAAACCAAGGAGATGCTTTGATGAAATATTAAAACACGGCATACAGCAATTAAAAGTACTCTACAACTTATATTTATTAATTTGGTAAAGCCTCACCACTATTATCTATGAGTCTTACCACTTACGACTTTATAAATACAAAATACAAATAAATTCAACTTTATTATTTAGGATAACTTTTATTTGAATGCGATCATAAAAAAAGATATTGATTCTAGTAACGGCCAACTTAAAGAAAAAATTACCAGAATCCAAAATGATTTTATTCATATTCTTACTAATTCAGAGTGGAATACTTACGAATAAATTAAAAAAAGGAAATGTTGTATGAGTGTGTATATCCAATTTTTAAAGAAGATATAATTCAGGATCTTTATTTGGGACTTTTGAATAGTCAGATTAGTACGCCTCAAGTGCGGCGCTACACTAAGTACATGACGACACCTACCTAAACTCGAATGGAATGGGCCATTCTCGCATTGGAAACTGGCCCATTCCATTCTGGTTTAGGTAGGTGTCGTCATGTACTTAGTGTAGCGCCGCACTTGAGGCGTACTAAATCTGACTATGAAACTGAAAGTGTCGGAAGAGAGAGACTTTTCTCAGGAGGTAAAATTGATGATTTTAGAAATATAATTCCCATTTTAAATGAAGATATAATTCAGGATTTTCTTGTTTGTATGTAAATTGTCGGAAGAGAGACTCTTCCGACGAGGTAAGATTCAGAATTTCGAAGATATAATTCCAATTTTCAAAGGATATATAATTAAGGATTTCATTTGAGCTGTGTGCGTTCAAAATATCGGAATATAGACACTTCCGATTTCCGAGGAGATACAATTCAGCACTCCCCCCTTTCCCCTTTGCACCTCTGAAATAGGCGGTTACGAATACGATTTTTTTAAACATAGACAAAGCTCTTGAATTGGGAATTATGTATGGATTAAAAGCATCCATGAACACAGCCTGTTTGGTTAAATATGCGTCTAAGAGTGTTAAGATCGAGTTTCAGAAGTACATATGATTAAATCCTAATTATACGTCGATTAAAACTAAAAGAATGTTTTTAAAAAAAACATGATGTTGTAAGGAAGCAGTTGACAATTTAAAAGAAAAAAGCTTTGACGAGTTGTTTTTTTTAAGTCTTAAAAAGGAAAATATTTGCCTCACGGACTGTGTATACAATTCAGAGTCAGACATTCTCCCTACACGAGTTTATGACACTTGTGCAACACATGATACATTAATTGGACCACGTTATGCATCAACAGACCAAGCACCACCAACATCGTTTTGGGTAAATGAGATTTTAGCAACACTCTCATAAAAAAAAAGTTATAATATATATTTTAAATTTTTTTTCCATATCATTTTTTAAAAATAACATAATTAGGTAACAAACATTAAATATTTAAGTAGATAAAGGAGATATATATTGATTTTTGGCGCTTAGTCTGCTATTGCTCTTGACTATTGTGAGATTTAGTTATGCATAATCAAATCAATTGCCATTTTGTCTGTTATTGCAAATCTATAAACAGTAGAGAGAAATAAACAATAATTCAATAACATATAATATAGGGTTTTGATTAAGATATTTATTTATTCAATTCAATTAAAAATAAAATAAGGCACAATACAAACAGTGAAACAGTCTATGTAAATAATGTTTGAAAATATGTTTAGGCTAAACTAACGCTTTGCTCTCTTCTTCAACAACAAAATTAAGTACACCATCATATCCATCTATGTCATCATTAACTCCTTCTTTAGATGAGATATTCTGATAGAATCTCTTAGCATCTGAAGGTATTAGGTACAAAATACTCTTGCTGTCGTTTAACTTTGGAATTGAGATTGGTTTTCCATCTGGCCAGAGCTGCACAAAGTTTTGGCAAAAGTTATGATTGCTAAAAGATGGGCAACCTAATCGTTTCTTAAGTAAGCTTACTTGTTGCCCGTTCCCATCGAAGGTTCTGCTCATGTAAATGTCGAATGGGTTCTCGCTCAACAATACAATTTCATGAGGTTTTTTTTAGCCAATTTACTGGGTTGTTTTTAATGTCTTTCTTTCTGTTTGTGACGCTTGCTTCATGCTTAGTTGTTCCTAGGAAGTCAATCTTTTCCATTCTAATGACATTGAGTTTTTTTTCCCTACATCTTAACATGACGTTGATATAGTCATCAGGCGTGTACATGCGCTGTTGAAGTTTCAAGGCACATTCTATGTCACCAAATACTGAATCGTGGGGTAAAAAACTGTGTCCAGAGATGTGAAAACGAATATTTATTTTCTTAAGAGAGCTATTTAGCTCCATTATAGCTTTTAGCACTAAGATCATTTAATATTTCTGTTTCGACCTCCGCACGAGTCATACCAAACAATCAACTCTTCCATTTATTCTCCTAAATTGATTTCAACATTTTTTTTAGGCATGAACCTATTTCTTGTGCACCTCTACCAGCCTCTCCAAGCCAAAGGTAACACAAATTCTTTCCGCTGGGCCCAAAATGGACACTACAGTTATAGAGCCATATAACTCGCTTGTAGAACACAATGTTGATCGAAATTTTGGGGAGAGGCAGGGTCTTATGTATATCAAAGGTGAGTACTTTTAAACCAGGGCTTTCCTTAGCTTTCCTCAAATCATCTTTCGTCAAATTTTGTGCAAATTTTGCTTCATCCTGGTGTCTTACATGCTTTTCTTCAAGCTCAAATTTGATAGCACCTTTAGAACTTGTTTTTTGTGCCGCTAACGAATCAAACATGTTGCAGATGTCTTTATTTAGTTGTTTTCTTTTCAAGTTAAACTTGCTGTAAAATACTTTTTTGTATGTTGAAAACGAAACATGCTTACTGTACTCCTCTTTATACATAGCATACAACACTGGAAGGGTGGTGTCATCGGGCAGATATTCCTTTTCAGTCTTGGATCGCGAATAATGTGGTTTGTATCTGGGATACTTGTTAATGTGGTCCACAATTTGACGTTCTTGCTGTGATGTTATTTTGTTTCGTCCTTCAGTACTTCCCCTGTTGTCTTTAATAACTATCGTTTCCAAGTGTTTAGTCTTTTTAAGATAAGCATCAACTCTGCATGATGAAATTATCAAAGTTTGCAAAAAATTTATTTGCATACCTCTAAAGTGCCCAAATGATATACTCTAGAATAATTTCTTCTATCAGAATTTTTCGTCCTTTGCTAATCATTGGATTTACAGTCACTATACTGCTCTATACAATGCCTTTCCCTCATATGAGTACAAATTCCAAAATTTTTGTAACTTCTTTTTTCTCTCCATCACACTTTTTAATTACACCTACATTTACAGTTAAAATCTTTGAACTCTCTGGGTTTCACACCTTTCCCTCGCTGATTGATGTACGCTTTGTTTGTTTGACAAAATTTCTTCCTAGACTCTCTTGACTGATGAATAATTTTGCGCTTAAGGCCTTTCTTAGGGAAGGTTGAAACGGTTTGAAGGTCAGCCTCTTCTACCATAGCTGTCTGAAGGTCAGAATCTTCTATCATGAGAGCTGTCTGGGGGTAAGCATATGTCATCAAGAGATCTGTTTGACGGTCAGCACCTTCTAATATGGGAGGTATTTGAGGGTCAGTGTCTGCTACCAAGAGAACTGTTTGAAGGTCAGCATCTTCTATTATGGGAGATATCTGAGGGTCAGCATATGGCATCAAGAGATCTGTCTGAGTGTTAGCATCTTCTAATATCTGAGCTATTTGAGGGTCAACATCTTCTACCAAGAGAAATGTTTGAATCTCAGCACACACTGTAATTGAGTACTCAGATAAAGCATCCAGTTTCTCACTATGAGGGTGGTATTATGTACTCTCGATTCCTAATTTATCGGGCATATCTAGTTCATAGCCTTTATTAATTATTAAGTTTGTTGATCATGGAACAGTGTGTACTGTTTGTCTGGAAATATTGGCTGCAGATCAGAAATACCCTTAGCATATCCATTAAACTCATGGGGCCTGATTGTAGTTGGACGAAGTTTAACGAATGTACACGATTCATAATTTGATGGGAAATCAATGCAATCAATTTTTATTTGAGGTTTTGATGTAGAAGATTCCATTAACGAATCACAATGTGATTCAGAAAACAAACTCAAACTATCATTTAATAATGGGTGCTCACTGTAATTTCCATCCTGTGAAAAAACCATAAAGCTGCAATTAGATAGGCACTGAAAGATATTGTTGGGCCTATAACATGTGTGACATATATAAAATATATCTGTTAATCTACTTAATTTAAAATAATCTAGGCCTATACAATACATTATTAACAAATTTATTCGAGTATTTTTAATCTTAACTTATGTAAAACATCACCTACAAGATGGATACACTTGCATAGCTTGTCGCATGGTTAAAGGCGTCTGTGCCAAAGAGATCATGATTAAAGTTGTTTCCACTTTAATAGTTTCCCATCCTCTTTCTACTTATATACATATTGATTTCCTCACACCCTTAACTTTACCTCATGATATAATAAGGTGTTATTACCATTTTTGCAGAATGCTAAAATAATTATAAAAATACTATAGACAGGCAATAAAGCTATCCAAACTAGAATTACCTTATCAATTTAAATAAATCCTTTACAAGTTTTTTAATAAGGCCCATAAAATGTTTAGAAGTCATTCAATAATGTAAAACATATTTTAAAATTTTCAGGGTAAAATAATCCGTGATATTGTCAAACAATAAGCCTAAATTTTATACCTGTGATTTTATGAATAACAAGAGATATTTGTTAGTTGTAGTTGTATTGTGTGGGTTTATTATGTTATAATACTAACAATAATGGCAATATGAGTAGGCTATAACAAATTAGTTGTCTACCAAGGTTAAATTACTGCATCAAATTACTAAAATATGTACTGTATTAGTCTTAATCTTAACTATAAATATAAGATTACAACAATGTATGTTCAAATTGAAATTAGCCTAAATGTAAATATTATAACTATAACGTTTATATTAGTAAATCTACAATGCACTTGTTGGTACAATATAACCTGTATGAGTAAGAACGATATTTTAAGGCACATCATCACATGTATGGTTTCATATTATTTTAGTAAACATATTTGCCAAACAAAAAGAAAACAATTTTTATTAAGTACACCCCTTAGGTTTAGTAGCTACATTAAGATATTTAATAGTAATAAATTAATGCTATATGATAATGTACAATAATAGTTTCTAATCTAAATATAATAATTGTTGTAAGCAAAAAGTTTTAGTTAATGGAAAACTAACTTCAAAAGGTGTGACCACGCTTTCGACATTAACTGGATTTTTTTTCTTCTTAAGTAACTCTAAAATCTTTTTACTTCTACTGGACATTTTAAAATTTTAACAGCAATATGCCTTTTCAAAAACCTTATGACATTGATGCACAATATATATCACAAAAAAAAGATAATTTTTTTAAAACAAATATAAAAGACAATTTATCACTAACAAACTTTATCACTAGACTGTGACAAGCAGGTGGTACTTGGTCTCTTGATGTAAAACTCTGGAAGTAACATTGAGAGTACAAACACAAACTGTGGGTATTTGGTCTTTTGGTGCATAATGAAAAAGCAGCCATAGAGAAAAGGTGGTTAGTCTATACTAATTTATCAAGCGAGAAACGGCCGAGGGAGAAACTAGTTTTTTTTTTAGTTTTTTTTTCATGGAAATGTGGGGAATGCCAGGCCTCCACCGTGGTTCGGATTCCACGTTAAACTGCAGGTCCTTCATTTCATCTCACAATCACCCTACCATTACACATTAGCGTAAGTGCGTATAACCCAAAACGGGTAGTAAGACGCGGTGCTAATAATGATAATAATAATAATAATAATAATAATAATTTTTCATGTAGTTTCAACCTTTGGCAACAAGATGGCATTAATATCGGCATATTTATAAAAAATGCGCTTGGTCTATTGATGCATAACGCGGTCCAATTAATCGTCTAAATAAATCTAGGGTACTCACAATAACACGTTTCAGAATATGTATTTACATTATGATAATAGCATTGCTTACACCATTAATATCATTCAAATATAATTGAAAATCATAAATGTTTCTTCATAGTTTCGCTTAATCAGTGTAGCGTAAACAATAAACTGTTTCCTACCATCATGATAGGAATAATTGCTTTGGTACGAAAACAACTTGGTAAAATAATATTAGCGCACACAAAATGTTACATAAATAAAGTTTACATTTAAATATACTGTATACAAACAAAAGGTTACGTAAAAAACACACATAATAAAATATCTACATTATTTACATTGGACTAGAAATAATCAGATGGCTGAAGGTTTGCACTGGTAAATAAAAAATATATAAAGAAATGTATCCTGGGTACGCAAAAAGTAAGGCGTGTTTTCATGCAAAAAAAAATATGAAAAAAAAAATCTTAAATATTTGAAGAGTGGTTTGTCAGTGAAACTTTATAAAGTGAAAAATAAAAAATAGGTGTTCTTTCAGCCCATCTAAAGGCTCACCTTTTAGTCTGTAACGAGTTATACGAAATACCAATGGGTCAACACTCACCAACCAGGGGGGCCCGCTCTCGGAAGACCAACACACGGCACAAAACACTATCGCTGACCTCCGCTCTCCGAAGAAATACCAAAGCCCAAGCCGACCGACAGCAAGGATCGAACACGTGTCCAGCCAGCCGAAGAAAGAAGAGTGTTCAATGTCCGGCCGCGAGTAGCGTCTGGGCGCTTCTACATGGTTCTCGGACCAACTCACTCCTTCGATTATTATGTTCTCCTACCTTCCAACTCCTTCGATCCTACCTCCACTATGGGAACTATCTCTTGTATATATACGGCTACGCCGGGAACATAAAGTCACTTACTACTCCACCAACTTGTGGATAAGAGGTGAGAACGGCGACCAAGGTCTTGGGGATTATTGTCATTCATATCTAAATTTCAGTTTCGGCGTTATGGGGGGCACTCTAGTCAAAATTATCATTTTGGATCTTAAAACCTTATTATATTGTTAGTTGAACTTGCAATGCCATGCGCTTACCGCGGCATGTAGACAGGCCGTCGCCCTTCGTCACCCGCCTAAATTTGGGGTCCAAGCCCAAACCTTTTATCGTTAGTTATTTATGTAAATATTTGTTTCTGGTTAGAGTGCTCAGAGTTTGTCTGTGCGTACCGGGTTCGAAACCCGTCTTGTAATTCACTTATTAGTTTTGTTGTATTAGAACTCAGCTTAATTTATCGGGTTAAATACTGGAAGTTGCTATGTTACTTAGTTTACTTTTACATTTGGGGCTTATTGGATTGGTGTGATGCCATGTTAGTTACGTGCGTTTTTAAATGTTAATCTTTAAATCTGGCTTGGTAACTGTTGCGTGGGGGCTACGGTTATGCCTTACGTCTTATTCTGGAAATAATACCAGTAGGTTAAGAAACCAAGGAGCTAAGGTCCATAAAGTTGTGATCCCGAACTGTAAATTGTTGTTTGATTTCGAGCCCGACACATTTAGTGTTGTTTTTTAACTGTCCTAAGGAGGTTTCATGATTGTTTACTTATGATATCTAATCGACTCCGATGGTTAACGGAGAGGTGCGCTTCACGCACAGATTGTGCCTTCTCGATTATTGCACTATTTTTTTTTTTTAGAATAAAATATATATTGTTCAACCAGGTAACATTCTTGCCTGATTTTCAGTCTTCCTCACCCTATAGATATTAAGGGGGTGGAGGGGGGTTGCAAGTCGTAGTGAGTGTGTTTACAAGGACTCTGATACCCAAACGTCAACGTATTAACATCAACAATGATCCACCGTTGGGTGTAAACTGACTAGTATATTTTTGTCTGCGGCACGGTGTATTCAGTCACAAGGCCTTGTTTTACAATTTTGCCCGTTATCTATATGTGCCTTTACGCATCTTTTTCGGTGACCATTGCCTTAAAACGTCAAAATTAACGTTGTTCCAAATGCAATAGTTTATCCTGCGTGCCTTGCATACCGTTTTTGTTTTGGTAGCATCTCCAACAACACACATTCGGTACGTACATGCGTGGAACCACCCGATAGTATCCCGGACCGTAATCCTGAAGCTCATCAGTAAAGTCAAACAAAAATTCTCAGGTCAGTGGATCCCATATATGGGACGCTATCAGTATTGTATGCAAAACGCGGTTCCCCAATTTCTAAAGGATGCTGCATAATTGAAACCGGGTCATAGCAGTCGTGTAACAAACCACCCCACTCCAACCCCCACCCCCTTGTGTTATGGTTAGGATGCAACACGTCACGCGCATCCTTGCAATTGAGGAATATAACAACCCATCCCCCCACGACCACCGGATCCTCTGACGACTCTGGATCACCCCCTCACAACTCCTCCACCCCCCCACTCTCACCCTGCCTATGTCCTGAAAGTCCTATGTAGCTATAAGCGCCCATAAGAAAACCTCATCCCACCACTTCCGGTGTCCTGAAAGTTGACTTTCCATCCTACTCTGGTGGTCTAGGGGTAAGGTGTCAGACTTCTGTGCTGGTGGCCGGGGTTCAATCCTCGGTCCCGGCACAGATTTATCTGATTACCAAACCCTTCCTTCACCTCTGACAAGACATCTTGTGAATGTGGGGAATGCCAGGACTCCACCGTGGTTCGGATTCCACGTTAAACTGTAGGTCCTTCATTTCATCTCACATTCTCCCTACCATTACACATTAGCGTAAGTGCGTATAACCCGAATGGGTAGTAAGACGCGATGTTAATAATAATAATAATAATAATAATAATAATAATAATAATAATACTAATATAGAGATCACTACTCATACGTGGTCATGGTCATGTACACTCACCGCCACGGCTCACGTCCCTACCCACTCTGCCTCCACCCGCAGGATAACTCTCTCCTCTCATTTCGATCCTTTATCGTTACCAGTGACTCTTAGTCTCGTATAGCGAAGGTTTGAACGGATTGTCAAGGAAAAACCGAGAGAGTTAAATCCATTAAGATGATTGGTTATGATTGGTTCAGAATACTTATCAACTATCAGGACGGAAGTCCCCCCTACCCCCACCCTTTCCCTCCCGCACCGTTGGCTCAAGTGTTCCAGGGAGTTTCCCCTCCCCTCACCCGCGACGTTGACTTGCGTTCTCTCCCACACAGGGGGTGGGTAAGCGTACCCCCTCACCCCTTCCTTGAAGTATGTTGGAGTTCTCCCCCTCTCTCTCGCTCTCATCTGGAAGGGGATTCATGTTTCAGGACGGAAATGACATCATAGCCCCCCTCACCCCTTTCCCTCTTCCACGCAGGAATACTGAGACAGTGAGTAGGTGGGGAAGTGTACCCCCCTCACCCCTTCCTTGAAGTATGTTGGAGTTCTCCCCCTCTCTCTCGCTCTCATCTGGAAGGGGATTCATGTTTCAGGACGGAAATGACATCATAGACCCCCTCACCCCTTTCCCTCTTCCACGCAGGAATACTGAGACAGTGAGTAGGTGGGGCAGTGTACCCCCCTCACCCCTTCCTTGAAGTATGTTGGAGTTCTCCCCCTCTCTATCCCTCCTATAGGTAGGAATACTGGGGCAGCAACTTTTTTCAAAACATATCGGAAGATGATGTGTTTGTTTTTCCATCCTCCCTCCAAGCAAATGAGGCTCGACTTCCAGGAAGAATGTTTTTACATACTCTCATCATGGTACATTCGCGAATAAAACTTTTTTCGGAAGATGATGTGTTTGTTTTTCCATCCTCCCTCCAAGCAAATGAGGCTCGACTTCCAGGAAGAATGTTTTTACATACTCTCAACATGGTACATTCGCGAATAAAACTTTTTAAAAAACATATCGGAAGATAATGTGTTTGTTTTTCCATCCTCCCTCCAAGCAAAAGAGGCTCCAATTCCAGGAAGAATGTTTTTACATACTCTCATCATGGTACATTCGCGAATAAAACTTTTTTCGGAAAATGATGTGTTTGTTTTTCCATCCTCCCGCCAAGCAAATGAGGCTCCACTTCCAGGAAGAATGTTTTTACATACTCTCATCATGGTACATTCGCGAATAAAACTTTTTTTCAAAACATATCGGATGATGATGTGTTTGTTTTTCCATCCTCCCTCCAAGCAAATGAGGCTCCACTTCCAGGAAGAATGTTTTTACATACACTCATCATGGTACATTCGCGAATAAAACTTTTTTCAAAACATATCGGATTATGATGTGTTTGTTTTTCCATCCTCCCACCAAGCAAATGAGACTCCACTTCCAGGAAGAATGTTTTTACATACTCTCATCATGGTACATTCGCGAATAAAACTTTTTTTCAAAACATATCAGATGATGATGTGCTTGTTTTTCCATCCTCCCTCCAAGCAAATGCAGGCTCTCCTTCCAGGAAGAACGATTTTACTCCCGGTACATTCGGATACCGAGGATCGAATCTTGCCAGGGTGAACTGAGGGTTGGTTTTCCGCTCTCCCTCCAAGCAAATGTAGGTCCTCCTCCCACAATTCTTAAAAAAACGATGAGATTGAGGATCGAATCTTGGCAGGGTGAACTGAGGGTCGGTTTTCCACTCCCCAAATGTAGGTTCCCATAGGGGGATCGTGGTTCGAATCTTGGTCTGGTTTTCCGCTCTCCCTCCAAGCAAATGTAGGTTCCCATCCCCAATTCTTAAAAAACGATGAGATTGAGGATCGATTCTTGTCAGGGTGAACTGAGGCTCGGTTTTCCACCCCCCAAATGTAGGTTCCCGTAGGGGAGATCGTGGTTCGAATCTTGGTCTGGTTTTCCGCTTTCTCTCCAAGCAAATGTAGTTTCCCATCCCCATTTCTTAAAAAAACGATGAGATTGAGGATTTCCATCCTCCCACCAAGCAAATGAGGCTCCACTTCCAGGAAGAATGTTTTACTCATGGTACATTCGTGAATAAAACTTTTTTCGGAAGATGATGTGTTTGTTTTTCCATCCTCCCTCCAAGCAAATGAGGCTACACTTCCAGGAAGAATGTTTTTACTCATGGTACATTCCCGAATAAAACTTTTTTCGGAAGATGATGTGTTTGTTTTTCCATCCTCCCACCAAGCAAATGAGGCTACACTTCCAGGAAGAATGTTTTTACTCATGGTACATTCGCGAATAAAACATATCGGAAGATGATGTGTTTGTTTTTCCATCCTCCCTCCAAGCAAATGAGGCTACACTTCCAGGAAGAACGATTTTACTTATGGTACATTCGCGAATAAAACTTTTTTCGAATGATGATGTGTTTGTTTTTCCCATCCTCCCTCCAAGTAAATGAGACTCCGCTTCCAGGAAGAATGATTTTACTCACGAAACATATCGGAAGATGATGCGCTTTTTTTCCATCCTCCCTCCAAGAGTAGATCCAGGTTTCGAATCCCGATCGGGGGTGAACTGTGGGCTGGTTTTTTCTCACTCTCCCTCCGAGCAAAATGCGGCTCCCTAATCCATTAGCGTAGGAGAGATCGAGGTGAACTGAGTGTTGGTTTTTCCACTCTCAATTGTATACGGTACATTCCACTTCATGTTACTCGTAAAAACGAGGAGATCGGAGGTTCGAATCTCGGCCAGGGTGAACTGAGGCTCGGTTTTTCTGTAGTTCCCGTAGAGGAGATCGAGGTTCGAATCTTGGCAGAGCGAGCCGAGGGGTTCCACTCTCCAAATGTGGCTTCCTAATCCGGGGAGATCGAGGTTCGAATCTTAGCCTGGTTTTCCACTCTCCCTCCAAGAAATGTAGGTTCCCGTAGGGGGGGAGATCGAGGTTCGAATCCCGGTCGGGTGAACTGAGGGGTTCCACTCTCCAAATGCAGGCTCGATGATGAAGCAAATGATGATGTGTTTGTTTTTTCCATCCTCTCTCCAAGCAAATGCAGGTCCACCTTCCAGGAAGAACGATTTTACTCACGCTACATTCAGATACCGAGGTTCGAATCTTGGCAGGGTGAACTGAGGGTTGGTTTTCCACACTCCTCCAAGCAAATGTAGGTTCCCGTAGGGACGATCATGGTTCGAATCTTGGCCTGGTGAACTGAGGGTTGGTTTTCCGCTCTCCCTCCAAGCAAATGTAGGTTCCCGTAGGGGGAGATTGAGGATCGAATCTTGACAGGGTGAACTGAGGGTCGGTTTTCCACTCCCCCCTCCAAGCAAATGTAGGTTCCCGTAGGGAAGATCGTGGTTCGAATCTTAGCCTGGTTTTCCGCTCTCCCTCCAAGCAAATGTAGGTTCCCATCCCCTCAATTCTTAAAAAAACGATGAGATTGAGGATCGAATCTTGGCAGGGTGAACTGAGGGTCGGTTTTTTCACTCTCAAATGCGAGTTGATGATGTGCTTGTTTTTTTCCATCCTCCCTCCAAGCAAATGAGGGTCCACTTTCAGGATGATTTTACATGCTCTCAACATATCGGAAGATAATGCGTTTTTTCATCCTCCCTCCAAGCAACTGAGGGTTCCCACGGCACATATCGGAAAATGAAGTGTTTGTTTTTCCCACTCCTCCCTGTATTTTCATGTACAAATGACGGTACATAGCATTCCCTGGGACCACCTTAAATCATAAAGTCGTGGGTTACTTGTGATGTTACATAGCATACCCAAGAGTGATATGGGTACACTCTCCTCATACGTAAATGATGGGATTGGAAAATAAAAACCGAGCGAAAGTATTTTTTCTCTCATCGTTAAATTATCCAGAGCTGTAAATACGTCTGAGTCAGATTCGAACCCTGTTATCGTTAGTCTAGTTTACTGTGAGAGTAGCCTCCTTAAACCATGATGATGTTGAAAAATTAAAAAAAATTAGGATTGGAAAATAAAACCCGAGCGAAAGGATTTTTTTCTCTCATCGTTGAATTATCCAGAGCTGTAAATACGTTTGAGTCAGATTCGAACCTCTTTACTGTTAGTCTAGTTTACTGTGAGAGTAGCCTCCTTAAACCATGTGGTCAGCAATCCCAATTCCTGCTCTCGTACGCAGCTGAAGTTGGCGTGTAGGGAACGGGAGAGGTGGGCTCTTCCCACGACCAAAGGAAGTTAAACGCACACCCGGTAGGAAACGAGGGATGAGGAATGAGGTCCAGAACATGAGGATCAAGCCACAACTCATAAAGTCTGACACCGGTCTGATTTCCTAATATACCAAACAACTGATCTACTATATCTGATAACTGATCTACTATACCAGACAGCTGATGATCTGCTATACCAGACATCTGATATACTATACCAGACAACTGATCTACTATACCAGACAACTGATGATCTACTATACCAGACACCTGATCTACTATAACAGATACTGATGATCTACTATTCCAGACACCTGATCTACCGCACCAGACGTCTGATTACTATACTAGACAACTGACGATCTACTATACCAGACAACTGATCTACTATACTAGGTACTGATATCTACTATACCAGACACCTGATGATCTACTATACTAAACAACTGATCTACTATATCTGACAACTGCTGATCTACTAAACCAGGTACAGATGATCTACTATACCAGACATCTGACGATCTACTATACCAAACAACTGATCTACTATATCTGACAACTGATCTACTATACCAGACAGCTGATGATCCGCTATACCAGACATTTGATATACTATACCAGTCAACTGATCTACTATACCATTCAACTGATGATCTGCTATACTAGACATCTGATATACTATACCAGACAACTAATCTACTATACAGGCAACTGATGATCTACTATACCAGTCAACTGATCTACTATACCAGTCAATTGATGATCTGCTATACCAGACATCTGATATACTATACCGGGCAACTGATATCTACTATACCAGACACCTGATCTACTATACAGATACTGATGATCTACTATACAGTCAACTGATGATCTGCTATACTAGACACTGATTACTATACCAGACATCTGATATACTATACAGACACTGATCTACCGCACCAGACGTCTGAATCTACTATACCAGCAATTGATGATCTGCTATACCAGACAACTGATTACTATACCAGACAACTGATCTACTATACCAGACAGCTGATGATCTGCTATACCAGACATCTGATATACTATACCAGACAACTGATCTACTATATCGGACAACTGATGATCTACTATACCAGACACCTGATGATCTACTATACCAAACAACAGATCTACTATATCTGACAACTGATCTACTATACCAGACAGCTGATGATCTGCTATACCAGACATCTGATATACTATACCAGACAACTGATCTACTATATCGGACAACTGATGATCTACTATACCAGACATCTGATATACTATACCAGACAACTGATCTACTATACCAGACAACTGTTGATCTACTATACCAGACACCTGATGATCTACTATACTAGACAACTGATGATCTACTATACCAAACAACTGATCTACTATATCTGACAACTGATCTACTATACCAGACAGCTGATGATCTACTATATCAGACGTCTGATATACTATACCAGACAACTGATCTACTATACCAGACAACTGATCTACTATACCAGACAACTGATGATCTACTATAGCAGATACTGACGATCTACTATAGCAGATACCGTCGATCTACTATACCATACACCTGATCTACCACGCTAGACATCGATGATCTACTATACAATTTGGCGAGTTAATTAAAGTAATTTCTCGAACTACCCTCAACAGGAGGGCAGGCCGGAATACATTTATCTTCTTAGAAGGAGCTTTACGTGGAGGGGAACGGGAACCCTCTTTCCGAAAGTGTGGGAAAATCTTAATGTTAGATGTAGAGGGGAACATGTAGGGTTTTTTCTCTCCCACGACCCTCCCGAGTTGGAGTCTGCATATCTAAGAAGTACTGATGAAGGAATATAGGTTGAGCCTATTGGAGGACTCTCAACAATCACCCCTTAGCTTACCATTCTATAAATGTTCCACCGTTCGTCTCTCAAACAAAGCTTCAGTCAGATTTCGATCATGAGCACAGCTCGAGACCATGCGCAGGTGAGCTCTCCTGCTTGCCGGACCTGAGTGCATTTGGATGGTTGCAGGGGTATCACGTCACTCGTGAGTTTATCCTGGTCCAGTATTACGCGCACGGGCAAGTACAAGGATTGGAGGAGATACATCGGCTGAGGGGGTAAGGGTCAAACTTCCGCCCTTCGCAATCTTATCCTCCCCGCCCCTTCCTCTGTAACCCGTACAGGGTTTATGGTTCACATCTGTGTAAGATGAACTATGAACTTTCCGAGTCACACGCCGACTTCTTATATATAGAAGTAAGCTTTCTAGATGAGATCATTAGTTACTATCTACATTCTAGAGGAAAATATCTCTGCAAACAATAAGGTGGTCCACCATGTTGATTGATATGCAAGGATACTCGAGTGATGAAATAGTATTCATATTCAAAGAGTTGAGTGTTTTACATTTCGAACCCTTCGAGGAGATCAACTACAAGTTTCTTCCGCCGTTCAAGATTGATAACCTCTCGACTTCAAGCTTGAGAAACGTAAGTTATCTAACTCAATATTATCATGGGTTATCTTGGTACGGAGGGGAAGTACAGTACTCGAATCTGCGTCCTATCTTAGAGCGGTACACAACGCCGGTGACAATCTACATTAAAGGTGCTGAGAAGATGAAATGGTTACAAAGTATCATTGCCGAAGATAAGTATAACTTTCGTGAGCTAGGTGAACTCGGTTGTCCTTCTCTGAGTAAACTTAAAAAACTGTACAAGGTGGACAAGTGTCCTACACACTCCGGTACTATCTACTCCTGCGCCACGGAAAATGTGCGAGTAATCAACGAATGGTTTAAGTCTGATCAAGCGAGACTTTTACGGTCGGACTAGGTGAGGGAGGGTACACGCAGTATAACTATTCATCTCAAAAAAACTTTTTTGTAAATTGACTATATGAACATGACAATTGTATAACTGGTTGATAGGATGTCAACGTGAATATATTTTTGAAAGATCAACAACGCTTGTAATCATGTCAACGTGAATATATTTTGAAAGATCAACAAAGCTTGCCGTCGTGTCAATTGTAGATTATCAACGTGAATATATTTTTGAAAGATCATCAAAACTTGTAATCATGTCAACGTGATCAACAAAGCTTGTGATCATGTCAATTGTATAGCTTGTTCTGTGTTAGCTTAGCTAAGGTTTTGACAAAGCTTGTGAACATGTCAATTGTAGGTTGTCAACGCGAATATATTTTTGAAAGATCAACAAAGCTTGTCATTGTAACAATTGTATAACTTGCTGATAGGTTGTCAACGTGAATATATTTTGAAAGATCATGACAATTGTATAACTTGTTGATAGGTTGCCAACGTGAATATATTTTTGAAAGATCAACAAAGCTTATGATTTATAACAGTATTTAACTTTTTAGGCTGTCAACATTGGTCAGGACATATTAGCCGACTTGGTCAATTTGAAAGAGCTAATCTGTTTTATTGAGGAAACACCTTACTGTTTGCTGAGATATTTTCCTGAACCAAGTGATGTACAATGTGTTTTTAAAAGAGCTAATTTGTATTCCAGGAAATGATTTAATAATTATAACTTGTTCCGTGTTAGGTTAGCTAAAGTTTTGAAAGATCGACAAAGCTTGTCATCATGTCAATTGTAGGTTGTCAACGTAATCAACAAAGCTTGTGATCATGTCAATTGTATAACTTGTTCTGTGTCAGGTTAGCTAAAGTTTTGATAAAGCTTGTGATCATGTCAATTGTAGGTTGTCAACGTGAATATAGTATAAAGTTTTCTAAAAAAAGACGATGGTTTAATCCGTTTAGAAAGTACTCCTTCAATCCTTAAAAATGTAATGTATTATCTTACTCTATGACGGAGAGACTATAATCATTGTATACATCGAATGAAAGACTTTGTACTGAATATTTGTATGTATCTTTGTAATCGGAAAGACTCAATTTGTAGGCTTTTTTCTGATAGTTATAACAGTATTTAACTTTTTAGGCTGTCAACATTGGTCAGAACATTTTAGCCGGCTTGGTCAATTTGAAAGAGCTAATCTGTTTTATTGAGGAAACACCTTACTGTTTGCTGAGATATTTTCCTGAACCAAGTGATGTACAATGTGTTTTTTTTTAAAAAGAGCTAATTTGTATTCCAGGAAATGATTTAATAATTATAACTTGTTCCGTGTTAGGTTAGCTAATTTTAGAAAAATGACAAAGCTTGTCATCATGTCAATTGTAGGTTGTCAAAGTGATCAACAAAGCTTGTGATCATGTCAATTGTATAACTTGTTCTGTGTCAGGTTAGCTAAAGTTTTGATAAAGCTTGTGATCATGTCAATTGTAGGTTGTCAACGTGAATATAGTATAAAGTTTTCTAAAAAAAGACGATGGTTTAATCCGTTTAGAAAGTACTCCTTCAATCCTTAAAAATGTAATGTATTATCTTACTCTATGACGGAGAGACTATAATCATTGTATACATCGAATGAAAGACTTTGTACTGAATATTTGTATGTATCTTTGTAATCGGAAAGACTCAATTTGTAGGGTTTTTTTTCTGATAGTTATAACAGTATTTAACTTTTTAGGCTGTCAACATTGGTCAGGACATTTTAGCCGGCTTGGCCAATTTAAAAGGGCTAATCTGAAGCAAGTGATGTACAATGTTTTTTTAAAAAGAGCTAATTTGTATTCCAGGAAATGATTTAATAATCTTATAACCATTGTAAGCAAGTGATGTACAATTAAAAAATCTCTTAAATTTTTGACCACCGCATTTCAATGTATTGCAAATCTAACGCTTAATTGAATTGATCTTTTCAAATAGCACATATTTTTTGATAGGTTGGAAAGGTGATGAAGATTTCCGGAGTTATAAACTCAAACATAAGGGATGGAGGGTTTTTTTGAAAAAAAGATCGATTCAATTAAGTCGTTTAGAGGTATAATCCATTATTCGGTTCAGCTCGCGAGTTGACCGTCCGAGTCCCCTCTCCTCATCCCGACCCTTCCCTGGCCAATCACTCGAAAAAAAAAACTGTTCGAGCGAGGGTAAGCTATACCAGAACCTCTCCCCCTTCCTCAGAGAAAGAAAAAAAGTGAAAGTGTTTGAACCATTTGTGACGCGTGCCTGATATGCTGACCACATGGTTTAAGGAGGCTACTCTCACAGTAAACTAGACTAACAGTAACGAGGTTCGAATCTGACTCAAACGTATTTACAGCTCTGCATAATTCAACGATGAGAGAAAAAATCCTTTCGCTCGGGTTTTATTTTCCAATCCTAATTTTTTTTAAATTTTATTACGTCATCATGGTTTAAGGAGGCTACTCTCACAGTAAACTAGACTAACGATAACAGGGTTCGAATCTGACTCAGACGTATTTACAGCTCTGGATAATTTAACGATGAAAGAAAAAATACTTTCGCTCGGTTTTTATTTTCCAATCCCATCATTTACGTATGAGGAGAGTGTACCCATATCACTCCTGGGTATGCTATGTACCATCACGCGTACCCACGACTTTATGATTTAAGGTGGTCCCAGGGAATGCTATGTACCGTCATTTGTACATGAAAATACAGGGAGGAGTGGGAAAAACAAACACTTCATTTTCCGATATGTGCCGTGGGAACCCTCAGTTGCTTGGAGGGAGGATGAAAAAACGAATCATCTTCCGATATGTTGAGAGCATGTAAAATCATCCTGAAAGTGGACCCTCATTTGCTTGGAGGGAGGATGGAAAAAAACAAGCACATCATCGAACTCGCATTTGGAGAGTGAAAAAACCGACCCTCAGTTCACCCTGCCAAGATTCGATCCTCAATCTCATCGTTTTTTTAAGAATTGAGGGGATGGGAACCTACATTTGCTTGGAGGGAGAGCGGAAAACCAGGCTAAGATTCGAACCACGATCTTCCCTACGGGAACCTACATTTGCTTGGAGGGGGGAGTGGAAAACCGACCCTCAGTTCACCCTGTCAAGATTCGATCCTCAATCTCCCCCTACGGGAACCTACTTTTGCTTGGAGGGAGAGCGGAAAACCAACCCTCAGTTCACCAGGCCAAGATTCGAACCATGATCTTCCCTACGGGAACCTACATTTGCTTGGAGGGAGAGTGGAAAACCAACCTTCAATTCACCCTGCCAAGATTCGAACCTCGGTATCCGAATGTAGCGTGAGTAAAATCGTTCTTCCTGGAAGGTGGACCTGCATTTGCTTGGAGAGAGGATGGAAAAAACAAACATATCATCATTTGCTTCATCATCGAGCCCGCATTTGGAGAGTGGAACCCCTCAGTTCACCCGACCGGGATTCGAACCTCGATCTCCCCCCCTACGGGAACCTACATTTTCTTGGAGGGAGAGTGGAAAACCAGGCTAAGATTCGAACCTCGATCTCCCCGGATTAGGAAGCCACATTTGGAGAGTGGAACCCCTCGGCTCGCTCTGCCAAGATTCGAACCTCGATCTCCTGTACGGGAACTACAGAAAAACCGAGCCTCAGTTCACCCTGGCCGAGATTCGAACCCTCCGATCTCCTCGTTTTTACGAGTAACATGAAGTGGAATGTACCGTATACAATTGAGAGTGGAAAAACCAACACTCAGTTCACCTCGATCTCTCCTACGCTAATGGATTAGGGAGCCGCATTTGCTCGGAGGGAGAGTGAGAAAAAACCAGCCCACAGTTCACCCCCGATCGGGATTCGAAACCTGGATCTCCTCTTGGAGGGAGGATGGAAAAACAAGCGCATCATATTCCGATATGTTTCGTGAGTAAAATCATTCTTCCTGGAAGCGGAGTCTCATTTGCTTGGAGGGAGGATGGGAAAAACAAACACATCATCATTCGAAAAAAGTTTTATTCACGAATGTACCATGAGTAAAATCGTTCTTCCTGGAAGTGTAGCCTCATTTGCTTGGAGGGAGATGGAAAAACAAACACATCATCTCCCGATATGTTTTATTCGCGAATGTACCATGAGTAAAAACATTCTTCCTGGAAGTGTAGCCTCATTTGCTTGGTGGGAGGATGGAAAAACAAACACATCATCTTCAGAAAAAAATTTTATTCGGGAATGTACCATGAGTAAAAACATTCTTCCTGGAAGTGTAGCCTCATTTGCTTGGAGGGAGGATGGAAAAACAAACACATCATCTTCCGAAAAAAGTTTTATTCGCGAATGTACCATGAGTAAAAACATTCTTCCTGGAAGTGGAGCCTCATTTGCTTGGTGGGAGGATGGAAATCCTCAATCTCATCGTTTTTTTAAGAAATGGGGATGGGAACCTACATTTGCTTGGAGAGAGAGCGGAAACCAGACCAAGATTCGAACCATGATCTCCCCTACGGGAACCTACATTTGGGGGTGGAAAACCGAGCCTCAGTTCACCCTGACAAGAATCGATCCTCAATCTCATCGTTTTTTAAGAATTGGGGATGGGAACCTACATTTGCTTGGAGGGAGAGCGGAAAACCAGATCAAGATTGAACCACGATACCCCCTATGGGAACCTACATTTGGGGAGTGGAAAACCGACCCTCAGTTCACCCTGCCAAGATTCGATCCTCAATCTCATCGTTTTTTTAAGAATTGTGGGAGGAGGACCTACATTTGCTTGGAGGGAGAGCGGAAAACCAACCCTCAGTTCACCCTGGCAAGATTCGATCCTCGGTATCCGAATGTACCGGGAGTAAAATCGTTCTTCCTGGAAGGAGAGCTTGCATTTGCTTGGAGGGAGGATGGAAAAACAAGCACATCATCATCTGATATGTTTTGAAAAAAGTTTTATTCGCGAATGTACCATGATGAGAGTATGTAAAAACATTCTTCCTGGAAGTGGAGTTCATTTGCTTGGTGGGAGGATGGAAAAACAAACACATCATCATCTGATATGTTTTGAAAAAAGTTTTATTCGCGAATGTACCATGATGAGAGTATGTAAAAACATTCTTCCTGGAAGTGGAGCCTCATTTGCTTGGAGGGAGGATGGAAAAACAAACACATCATCATCCGATATGTTTTGAAAAAAAGTTTTATTCGCGACTGTACCATGATGAGAGTATGTAAAAACATTCTTCCTGGAAGTGGAGCCTCATTTGCTTGGCGGGAGGATGGAAAAACAAACACATCATTTTCCGAAAAAAGTTTTATTCGCGAATGTACCATGATGAGAGTATGTAAAAACATTCTTCCTGGAAGTGGAGCCTCATTTGCTTGGAGGGAGGATGGAAAAACAAAACACATTATCTTCGATATGTTTTGAAAAAAGTTTTATTCGCGAATGTACCATGTTGAGAGTATGTAAAAATCATTCTTCCTGGAAGTGGATCCTCATTTACTTGGAGGGAGGATGGAAAAAACAAACATCATTTTCCGAAAAAAGTTTTTTCGCGAATGTACCATGATGAGAGTATGTAAATCATTCTTCCTGGAAGTCGAGCCTCATTTGCTTGGAGGAGGATGGAAAAAACAAATACATCATCATCCGATATGTTTTGAAAAAAGTTTTATTCGCGAATGTACCGTAATGAGAGTATGTAAATCATTCTTCCTGGAATTAGAGCCTCATTTGCTTGGAGGGAGGATGGAAAAACAAAACATATCATCTTCCGAAAAAAGTTTTATTCGCGAATTACCATGTTGAGAGTATGTAAAAACATTCTTCCTGGAAGTGGAGTCTCATTTTTTGGAGGGAGGATGGAAAAACAAAACACATCATCGATAGTTTTGAAAAAAGTTTTATTCGCGAATGTACCATGATGAGAGTATGTAAAAACATTCTTCCTGGAAGTGGAGCCTCATTTGCTTGGAGGGAGGATGGAAAAACAAACACATCATCATCCGATATGTTTTGAAAAAAGTTTTATTCGCGAATGTACCATGATGAGAGTAGTAAAACATTCTTCCTGGAAGTGGAGCCTTCATTTGCTTGGCGGGAGGATGGAAAAACAAACACATCATTTTCCGAAAAAGTTTTATTCGCGAATGTACCATGATGAGAGTATGTAAAAACATTCTTCCTGGAAGTCGGAGCCTCATTTGCTTGGGGGAGGATGGAAAAACAAACACACATCCATTTTTCCGAAAAAGTTTTATCGCGAATTTACCATGATGAGAGTTGTAAAAATTCTTCTGGAAGTGGAGCCTCCATTGACTTGGAAGGGAGGGGTAAAACCAACACATCACTTCTCCGATTTGTTTGAAAAAAGTTGTATTCGCGAATGTACCATGTTGCAGAGTATGTAAAAAATTCTTCCTGGAAGTGGAGCCTCAATTTGCTTGGAGGGAGGTGGAAAACCACACCACTTCATTTTCCGAAAAAAGTTTTATTCGCGAATGTACCATGATGGTATGTAAAAAATCTTCCGGAGAGTCGAGCTCAATTTGCTTGGAGGGAGAGAGGGAAAACTCAACAACTTCATACGATATGTTTTGAAACATTTTATCCGAAGACCCATGTGAGAGTATGTAAATCATTCTTCCTGGAAGTGAGCCTCATTTGCAGTGGAGGGAGGATGGAAAAACAAACACATCATCTTCCGAAAAAAGTTTTATTCGCGAATGTACCATGATGAGAGTATGTAAAAACATTCTTCCTGGAAGTCGAGCCTCATTTGCTTGGAGGGAGGATGGAAAAACAAACACATCATCTTCCGATATGTTTTGAAAAAATTTGCTGCCCCAGTATTCCTACCTATAGGAGTGATAGAGAGGGGGAGAACTCCAACATACTTCAAGGAAGGGGTGAGGGGGTACACTGCCCCACCTACTCACTGTCTCAGTATTCCTGCGTGGAAGAGGGAAAGGGGTGAGGGGGCTATGATGTCATTTCCGTCCTGAAACATGAATTCCCTTCCAGATGAGAGCGAGAGAGAGGGGGAGAACTCCAACATACTTCAAGGAAGGGGTGAGGGGGGTACACTTCCCCACCTACTCACTGTCTCAGTATTCCTGCGTGGAAGAGGGAAGGGGGTGAGGGGGGCTATGATGTCATTTCCGTCCTGAAACATGAATCCCCTTCCAGATGAGAGCGAGAGAGAGAGAGGCAGGAGCGAGAGAGAGGGGGAGAACTCCAACATACTTCAAGGAAGGGGTGAGGGGGTACACTTACCCACCCCCCTGTGTGGGAGAGAACGCAAGTCAACGTCGCGGGTGAGGGGAGGGGGACTCCCTGGAACACTTGAGCCAACGGTGCGGGAGGGAAAGGGGTGGGGGGAGGGGGACTTCCGTCCTGATAGTTGATAAGTATTCTGAACCAATCATACAACCCATCCCCCCACGACCACCGGCTCCTCTGACGACTCTGGATCACCCCCTCACAACTCCTCCACCCCCCCACCCTCACCCTGCCTATGTCCTGAAAGTCCTATGTAGCTATAAGCGCCCATAAGAAAACCTCATCCCACCACTTCCGGTGTCTTGAAAGTTGACTTTCCATCCTACTCACCAGGTCACCTACCTCTATATTATTCTGGATGAACATAAGCATACGCATTGCCGATTACCAAAGTGTGACGCTAAAGTTTATCGCCTGATTCATTGTGGGAGGAAATAATTAACTATTTCTTTCAATGTTCTTATGTGAAAATGTATCTCTAATGAATAAAAAAAATAGTGAAGTATTATACTACACTTGCCTGAAAAATAATTTACATTAAATGATATAAAATTATGTTTTACAGCTAACACTTTAAAAATATGAATAAAATCTTTAATATATTTAAATATGTATTTATCATCCATGTTGCTTACATTCTGCCAAGACTACGCTTATATTTAAAGTTGGCTATTAGCTTGTCTTTTGTTTTCAAAAACCATATTATCTTGAATGTTCGATAAAGATAATGAATAAGGTATTTTAAAACTTGATTACATTTGTTTGAATGACAAACTTTGTGTATCTGCCAAAGTTCAAATTATCACTAAGAAAAGTATTATCTTAGCTTTTTTTTTTTTTCTAAGTTGTCTCTTATCTTGTATAATGATATCGGAAAATATATTATGTTTAAAGTTCAATAACTGTAATGAAACAAGTTATTTAAAAACTACCGTATATTACATTGGTTTGAATGACATACTTTGTGTAGAAGTCTTAGGTTCAAATGATAATTTAGGTTATAGGCTTGTAGGAAGTACGGTATCTACTAAACTCTGATTTTAGTAAGAATCCCAATCTGTATGGCTTTATTTTGTAACAGTATTATATTAGTATTTTTGCAGGATAAACAGCCATTTAGAATGGAAGTAGAAATTCCCTTCTGGAAGGTCTTTTATTCTACTTAAACATTACTATTGGGTAAGATTCTGGTAAGAAATAAAACCTTCCTAACGAGCTTCCCTAAAAAATCATCTTAGATATTAGCCTACAGCAACTTATTTAAAGAAAAGATTCACCATTTCAAACATTGTTATGCTCTTCAAAGATTTACTAACACATTTATTTCATTTAACTAATCACACGTTGATATATCTCATATATTTAATCAAATTATGGAACGATTTAAAAATGCCACTTTGCCTTGTATGGGTGTAGGAGAGAAAGATATTCCTAAAAGTTTACTTCTCTCTTACACAATGGTAAGCAGACGACGGCTCAAAAATTTCAGCGAAAGACGTCAACATGGCGGTTGTGGTTGTCACATCGTTAGTCGATGGTTGACTCAACTTCATTTCGTTTTTCCTGTGATTGCTGTTCCACCGCAACGTTTTACGTTATCTGTTTGGCTCATTGATAGTTTGGAAGGTATGAGATTGTGAATGTGCAGTATTATTTGTTTTTGTTTGAATAAACATGAAACGTATATATTTTAGTGGTGCCCACAATGGCAGAAAGGAAGAGAAAATGCTCAGAGGCAGCTGAAAGCTCAGTTCTCGGTTACAAACTCAACCCACAAGGAACGATGGCGAGACAGGTAAGAAGGAGGTCTTTGAAGTTTTAAGTTTATTATAATTATTTTTGTAATAGGTAATCATTCAGTAAGTGATCATCCTCTTTTTAAGTACTGTACAAGTTGTTAAGAACTAAACATATACAATTTTTCTCTCTCCCGTGGCGACGAAATTTCCGTATGTGGGAAGGGGCCAATGGAAACTTTTATGTTTGTTTTTACATGGGTACAGAAGGGCCAACAAGGTTAGAGAATCGCTTATGCCCACCTAAAACGTAGGGGTCCGGGTTAACCCTCCGTCGGGTGCATCTAATCTGTGAGATGAAAAGGAAACTTTTTTTTGTGTGTGAAAGTTAATGTTTTTCCTGCAAAGTAGTTGGGCTCACAGTAGATTCCTCCTCCACCACCCTATATACAATAGGCGTGTCACTGTTTTTCCTGGAAAATAGTTGGGCTCACAGTAGATTCCTCCTCCACCACCCTATATACAATAGGCGTGTCACTGTTTTCTCATTATTCTGTGGTCCTCAGATGTGAACGAATAATCCGTGACATTGGTTGCGCCCGATCGAGTAAGTTTTTGTGAAATTCAAAATTTTAAAATGTTATTCCTTAAAATACTGTTTTAAAATATGTATTATTACATATGTACAAGTATAAACTATCAATTTTTTTAAAGTTGGTCCCTTTTTAAATGAAATAATCTGACAGATCAAATGCACCTGATAACGTTAGAAAGTTGGTTTTTTTTCTTTCGTTATAGTACGTAAGCAACATACTTTTGATCTACATAACCCAAATGACCTGGTGGTTGTTCAAAGACTACTTTTGAATGGCGATCTAGATCTTGAAGATGAGCCAGACACGTATGGGGAAGACTGTATAGAAGAAACAGAAGGAGACTTGGACACTGAAAAGAAGAAGAAGAGGAGGAACTGTGCTCCGAGGAAGATTAAACAGATAAATATGATTACGTAGGTAAGGATAAAATTACTAAATGGTCAAAGGGAAAACCTACTTCTAGAATGATACGAGGGAACCATAATGTATTGGTGCGTTTGTCTGGTGTACTCGGAGATGCTTGGAATGTTGTCACACTTTACGAGTGTTAGAAATGCTTTATTTCAGAATATATAATAGAAATGATTGTGCAGTACATTAATAAATATATTGAAAAAAAACCTTAAATCAATTTCAACTTGAAAGGAACTCAAGAACAACAGATGTGGTTGGAATCAAAGCTGTTATTGGATTACTCTACCTTACAAGAGTCCTAAGAAGAAACAGACAGTCACTGGATTAGCTGTGGGGGGAGGATGGGTTTGGAGTAGAACGTTTTCATCTTGTAATGAACTTGAAGAGATTCAAACTTCTCATAAGATGTATGCAATTTGATGATCTTGATACCAGACAAATAAGGAAATTTTATGATAAACTAGCAGCAGTCTGCGAAATGGTAACCATCTTTGTTTCAAACTGTCTACATTGTTATGTATTAGTGAAATACACTATGGTGGAAGAAAAGTTAGAAGGATTTCGGGATTTCGGGGGAGGTGAACCCTTAGGAAATTCATACCTTCAAAACCCAACAAATATGGATAAAAAATATATGCTATAATAAACGCTAAAATGACTACACGTATATTTTGGAAATATATGCAGGTAAGCAGCCTTAGGACCCCTATAACATAAACCACAAGCCTAAAGACAGTGTTGCAAGGCTTTCAGAACCAATATTTGATACAGAAAGAAACATAATGTGTGACAACTGGCTCACTAGTATTGAACTATTACAGTTCCTCAAGCAGTAGAGGTTGACACTGTTGGGGACAATCATAAAAAACAAACTTTAACTTCCATCTAAATTTGTCAATACAAAATCTCGAGCTGTCAAAAGTAACCTTTTTTGATTCAATAAGGGCTGTTCCCTTGTTTCATATGTGCCAAGAAAAAGTAAGAATGTACTCCTAATATCAAGTATGCATTACGACGACCAAATCAATGAAGATACAGGGAAAGCGCAAGCAATATTAGACTAGAATTCAACCAAGTCTGGAGTTGATGTTGTTGACAAGCTATGCGATACTTACAACGTCGCCAGAAACGTTCGTAGATGGCCAATGGTAATTTTCTTCTCCTTACTAAATATGGCAGGAATAATTCGGAAATAATTTCCTTAGCCAATAACCATGCAAACCAAATTTCCGAAAACAGGAGGTGATTTTACTTGAAAACCCTATCACATGAACTGTGTTTGAAAGAACTCAAAAGAAGAAGCATTCAAACAGTTGAAATACCATTAGAACTTCAGCAAAGACTTCATAAATTCCATCCTACATCTCAAAAAGACGATGAAGCTACCACTTGCCACGACGGACAGAGAAAGAGATGTTTAAATTAGTGCGGAAATCTAAAGAAAATTCGTTATTCTAAACATGCCTGTAAAAATGTGTCATTGTTTTCTTTTGTTTATAACTTGCAAACATGGTCTTTGAAAAGTGTTATAACACTGCTTTTGAAACTAATAATGATGATGTTGGTATGTGAAAAGTGTTTTAACACTTAATTTTAGATTAATATTAATGGTGTTGGTTCACTGATATTAGTGATTAGTTCAAGATTGTGGTCATAGGTTTTTTTTGAACGCACAGTCTCTGTTGCCAGTTTCATATCTTTTATTATTCATGTGCATGTTTTGTTCTTGATTTCAAGTTTCTAATACAAAATTGAAATAAACTGTTCAGTTTTTAAGAAATTGAGAGATAATTATATTGTTAATCTGACAGATTAGTTGCGCCTAATGGTGTTACGATTCATATTGCACCTGATGGAGGGTTGCAAGAAAAATAAACTGCTCTTAGTTCATAAATGTTTAAATATATGTGAGGGAAAGACCCTACATGTTTTGCGTGTTCTATTATTTCTATGTATGGATTATACAAGTCGCATTTCGAAGATGTATAAGAAACTGCTAAGTGCAGGGATGCGATGGAAAGACGCAAGGATTGAATTGGAACATAGCATTACATTTTTTATAGACATATTGCCATTTTTGTGACTTTATGCAGGGTGTAAAAACCCCCCTCCCTCAACCTTAGTGAAAATAACAAAATAATTTAAATAAAATATTTGATCGGTTAGCTCAAATTCCGGTAAACCTTTTATATAGACGCTTTGGGAGTAGTTTTCCCCGCTCACGACCCCTGGTTTGTTCACTCTGTCAAAACAGATGCCCGGTCTGTATGGAGGAAGGGGATGAACCATAATTAGGATCTACCATCCAAAAGAGAGGGTTCAAACACTTCAAAAGGAACATAAGAAAATAAAAATAACAATCGATAGAGTGGGCTGGGTGAGTGAACTTGTTATACCTGCTGGGTAAGCTAAATAACACCCAGCACACGCAATTTGAGATAGAAGGGGCAAGTTCTCACGGCCGTCCTCAACGGCCGATAAACACAGCCCAGACGTTATACCATTATTGTGATTACCTCACAAGAATTAATTCAACTTAAAGTTACCGAAGGATGATACTTATATAGAGAGAAGGAACGAATATCACCGTCAACAGTAATTTATTATAATTTCCCAAAAAAGAGTCAGCAACAATGGATACAAGTATATTAACAATCATACAATACGCAACTTCTTTACATTTTCTTTTGGCGTCTTCATACCACTAGCGCCAGCTTTAAGAGCAACCCTCATCGCTCGCTACAAGAAATAACAATTAGGCATGAAAACTAATACCCTATTATAATCTCAACCTAGGAATTAAACGTTAACTTCAACAATTACTAACACCTAGTCAATATTTATTATTCACATTATTTTACCAGCCCCGTAAGAATGGGGAAAAATATACAATTAAACCTAGCTTTTTGTGTGAGCTGAGGTGGATATTAGACAACAACTTTGCATTTAATTGACCAACAACTCTCATTAGTCATCATGACTCAGTTGCTATGGCAACTTCCCATCTATACATATCACGCGCTGAAGGCGCCCAGCAATTCATGTTCGGAGGCGAACATCCATATAATAACTTTACTAAACTTACCCTAACACAGTGAAATTTACATATAAACCTAGCAAAGTTTTATTAAGTTAAAATCTACAGGCGATGTATACGAATGACATAATTTATAAGTTGTTTTCCCTTTCCCCCCTTTATATATATATATATATATATATATATATATATATATATTACAGTCAATATCTATCAATCTAAGAAAAATAGTTTAAGTGATTCAGCCCAGAGAAAAATAAATTGAGATCTACATATATTATAAGACAACATAGTCTAATGCCAAATTCGCCTATCTCTGACGAACAATTAATCAGAGCAAGGTTTTTTAGGAACGAGTCCATTTAAAATTAAAGCGCTAAACCTAACATGATAAATAGAGATAAAAATAGGAAACCAGTAACTATAACTTATACACAATTTAAATCTGTTACGCCCAAAATATAAAGTCCAAAGGGTTAGGCATCTCATCCCATTTATCTTTAATATTAATACGACGGTAAAAATCGTAAACCTTTTACAAAAATATTCCAATAGTTAGAGCAAAAGTCTCAAGTCCAGATATGTTATGCGTTCAGATAAGAGTAAAGTTTTAGTTTATACGTAGACATAGCTTGAAATGTCAATAAAAGCAAGTTTAAAACCTTTTGGATATTTACTAAGTAAAAATAATTGAAGCGCCTAAAAAGAATTTAGAAAAGTCAGACATTTAACCCAAAAGGAATTTAGCTTACATTGTAATTTTCGTCGTTATCGCCTATTCAAGCGACCTTCACAGCCAGCCCAAGAGTGGCTCACAATTCACATGGTCGATCTTTTATACGCACTAAAACACAGCTTGCAGAACATGGTGGGGGGGGGGGGTGACCAAAGAACGTAGACAGGGTGGAGAAGGTTCTAGAAGCCTCACGGAGCTAGTAGAAGCCCGCTCGTAAACTTGGTGGAGTGTTACTTCTTTTCTTCTTATGGTCTTTGGGCAAGCAGAATCGGCGTGACGTATCCCAGTGGGCGCGCCTCAGTCTTACAAGGAAGGTCGTGATGGCCAGGTGTGTGACAAGTGGCTCGCAGTGTTTACATGAGCATGGCCGCGGACGTTTTCGTAGAATTGGGTAAGTTTGCAGTTTCCAGTATTTTGTCATTAGCTAGCGGCTAATGTTACAGGGAGAAAAGGTCAAAACAGACCAAATTGTTAGGAATTAAGAAAAAGTATATCATAACCCTATTTATTACAAAAAATACTGTTTTTGGAATCTCTGTACCTTGTCTGAAAGGCCAAATACAGGTGAATGCACCACACAGCAATGAGCATCTGTTACAACAGCCCCCACGCACCCAACATCAACAATACAATAAAATCGTTATAAACCTTTTATAGTACAAAGAAAAATGTTAGTTATTCAAATGGCCTTAACCGATCTGAATGACCAAGTATAGGTGCACCAAAACACACAACAATCGATTAAAATATTATTGTATTCAAATGATAGGACCTGGCTTCTATAACATATCACACACAATATTATAACAAAAAAAAATGTTACTTTACCGGGTCGCACCAACAGGAAGGTCAAAACTATAAACTTGGTATACTGAAGTAATAGGTTACCTAAACTCTATTCTCAGTTAGGATCAGGCACCTTCCCAACACTTCTGGGAAACCGTATGACTGTTTAGTCGCTGATGTAGGACGAATTAAGTATTTTCTGGTATCACCAAATAATTTCTCCTTAGCTAACCAGTTCTCTAAAATGTATAATTTATAATCATGAAAACATATATAGCATTAGTCCTGGCTGTTTAAAAAATCTCCCATATACGTTACAATTCAAGCCGCATGCTCTATTCCTATGCTAAACGTAGTACTTCTCCAGTAGATAGTTTTACATAGTTTTCACACGAAGATTCCATTTCCACAGTTTAGTTTATACATGAAGCTTTAAGAACTTACTAGTTCTAAGAGTTGCAGATAATAATTACTTGCATATCGCCTGATTTATACGATAACTGTTTGTGGCTCTATCCGTCATCCTCACCTTGTATATTGTCTTTTATACGAGGACTATTTGTGACTTTATTCGCCATCCTCAACGCCCAAACTCCCCCATCCAAAAATCAAAATTCTCAGACAATTATCTCGAAGAAATAGACTATGCACACACACACACACACACACACACACACACACACACACACACACACACAACAAAAAAATACGGACATCCCCGCGACAAACCACTAGTCAAGGCTAGCCGTGAAATACCAATATGGAGGCCAAATAAAGCGTTACAAGTGTTTTAATTTGCAATTATCACAATAATATTAATCTCTTTTATTTTCCTTTTCCCTGTTTTTTTGTTCTCCCCTCATGGTTGAAGAAAATTCCAGACCAAGATGAAGAGAGAGCAGAAGTAGACGATTCAGAAAGCATTTTAGAAGAAATAAAGTTTCATACACATGGGACTCTCATGACATAGAAGACATTCAAAAATGCAGTACGTTGCTGCAAGATGACCTTGACAAAAATTCAACTCCGACTCAGCTCAGCTATTCGGCTGAAGAGGGTGTGTCTTTCAGTGAAAATACATAAGACATAAAGACAGCTATAGAAGAGTACGATATCTTCCCTAGAATTGTTGAAGACCAAGACCCAGAGATGAAACGTAGGCTTATAGCAGCTGGGCCAAACCAGCCGGATGGCCCTTTTCTAATGATGACAAACAACAAGTCCGATCATTTTCAAACATCCATTACAGTTTTACAACTAAGCTTAGATTAAAAATAAATAGAAATTGGTAATGCTACCCAAAAAATCTTGATTGTGTTTACTGTCTACCATGTTGGTTGTTCCCCCCCAAACAACAAGCACATCATCTCAAATGTTTTCGACTAATGAAGTTAGGGACTGGAAGCATAATTCGAGACGTGTTATGAGTAACGAAGGCTCAAAAATCCATGCTCGTTCTTGTATTATTTATGAATATTGGCGTAAGCGTGTGACTATAGACGAGACAATTGATAGACGGTTGGAGGATGAAAAAAATCATCTGGTGCAAGGTTGTTGAGAGAATCCTGAATGCTACCCTAATCCTTGCAACATGCAATCTCTATTTTCGTGGGACTGGTGAGAGGTTTAAACATAGCAATAGGGGGAACTTCCTTTTCATCATTGAGCTCCTTTCAAAGTATGACCCATTGTTGCATAAATTTCTTCAGCGTCCACATGGTACGGTAAAATATGTACCGAAGTCCAAAAATCTAAAATGAGCTTATTAACTTATTATTATTGCAAGTTAAATATGAAATCACTCGTGAACTTCAAAATGCCCTATTTTTATCACTAATTTTGGACACAACCCAAGATGTTTCTAAAGCAGACCAGGTGAGTGACGTTTATAGGTATGTGAAAATAGTGAATGATGAAATAGGAAAACCTGCTGAATTGAAAATTTGTGAAGTTTTCAACTCCTTTAGGGAAATCAAAGATCAATCGGCATAATGTCTTGAAGAAGAAATCATGAAATTGCTACATGAGAAAATGTTGGATATAACAAAATGACGTGGTCAAGGTCACGATGGGGTGGCAGTAATGAGTGGGGCATACAAAGGTGTGTAACAACATATACAAGAAAAGGCACCACACGCTTACTTTGTACATTGTGTGGCACATAATCTATATTTAATGCTGAAAGATGCTGTTGAAAGAAACAAAGAAATTTGCCAGATTTTTTAAATATTTAAAAATGTATATTGCTTTTTTAGACATAGCATTTTTCACTTGGAGACGTTGAAAATAATGTATCAGAGTAGATCTTCCAAAACTATTACGACATTAAAAATCCTAAACACAACTCGTTGGGCTGGCAGATATTATCAGATATGATTCAGTGTACGCAGGGCCGCGTCTGGGGGGTGGGGGTGGGGGGGCAAAAGGGGCAATTTCCCTAGGCCTCACATTCCAGGGCCCACATTTCCTCCAAAAATTATTAAATTCAATAATTATAGTTATTATTTTAAATCTATCATCAAATAGAGTACAGATAATTAATAGCAATAAGTATTCACTTAGTGATAGGATTCCATTCCAGATTCCTGAAAACTCCAACCTTAAGTAATTTAAGATTTACATTATTCGAATGATATGCTGCAGTACAGTAGAATACGCCACCATTGAGCTACCGCTATAGGTCCAGATAAAACTAACAGTGCAATGGTACAAAGCGGAATTTACTTATGTAACTTATTTTTTTGCATATATATAAAGTACAATCATTTAATTGGATCATCAATATTCAATCAAATATGAAAAATTATTAAGTACTTAACATAAGTAACGAGTACTTATCAATATGTTATAATGGCTTAGTGCTAACACTGAAAAATTGCCGTACAAAGGAGGGCCTCCAATATTTTTTTTTTTGCTCCAGGCCTCACATTTTATTAAAACGGCCCTTAGTGTACGCCTTCCCTTAACATTGTATCAAAGTCTCTTCAATCTGAGACCGTAGATCTATTATTTGCATATGACTTACTGGAGGATGCCCTTCGTAAGGTCACTGAAATGCGTGGTGATGATTTAGAGAACTGGTGTCTGAGGCTTCAGAGATGTGTGAACGTTGGGGAATAACTGGCTTCGTAAGGTGAAAAAACATTTTGATGAGTTATGTGAAGATGAAAGGTTGAAAGAACCAGAATCGTGTTTCAGAGTAACCGTGTTCTCCCCAATGATAGACACTCTATATACTCAGTTAGATCACCGTTCTCAGGGAATGAAAGCTGTTCTTGACACTTACCAAGTAATTCAGCCTGAATTTCTAGCCAACGCTAGTGAAAAGGAAGTCCGTGACAAAGCAGTTGAATTGGTTGGAAAGTTTCCGGAGGATGTGTCTCCAACATTTCACCCTCAGATATCTGCAGTTAAGACTTCAATTGAGGATAAACTTGAGAAAATTAAAAGCGTTAAAGAATTTGCAGATATGTTAATAATTGACCACAGCTCACTTTCGTCATGTTATCCTGATGTGTGCACAGCATGCATTATGTACCTAACCGTTCCTGCGAATGTAGCTAAGGCTGAACGGCCATTCTCAAAACTGAAGTTGATAAAAAATTAGTTACGAAGCAGTATGGGACAGGAAAGGTTCATCAGTTTAGCTTTGATCTCAATTGAGAATGATCGATTTCAACAAATTAACTTTGATAAAGTAATCAATGACTTTGCTTTTGTTGTAATCCCAAAGCTCCAAACTAGAGGGATTCAATACATAAATATAAACAAAATCTACAGTTAAAGAAAAATGAAATAGAATATAGAGGAGCGCGCAGAGTGAATATCCTAAAGTTGTGAGTTATAAAATGCTGGACATTTAGCATGTCCCCAGCGCACGCAACTCACTCTTGTGAGTAGCGGGAAACAACGGTCCACCTTCACAGGTTGCCTAACATATAAATATATAAAAAGGTCGAAGGCTAATCCCTCGCACCTTTTCTAGACATAGGGATAACATGGCGTAATTATGTAATAGAATAAATTCAAGTCTTAGAATCTTTTAGATTTTATTTATGCCACTTTATTAAATAATAAGCATATTATTTGAAGAGTATTTAATAATTCAGTTATATATATATTATCCAATAAAAACATTGTTCCATAAATGTTTACTCTTTTCCTTCTAATCATTACGTTATTTATAATGTACCCTAAACATATTACGCAAATACAAATATTGATGCATAACATTAATTTAATATGATCATACGTCATACAGTAAATGATGTCTCCTAACTAACACATTTTTGATGTTGTTGCGAAAATGCCACATGTTACTAAAAGTTTTAGTTCCATCAAAACTACCTAATGCCAATACCATTCAACTTTAGCGCTCATAACCTACTAGCATAACTCACAATAGCATTCGCCTATGTCCTAAACAAGGATTATAGTAATATTATAAATATCGAGGATATTTCCTAACATTACCCATTAAGTTTGTTTATTTGTTACTATTTTGGCACAAAATAGATATTAACAAAACTATCCTAAAAATAACAATCGAGAAAATAGTAAAAAAAATATAAAGTTAAGTTGATCTATATAATAATCTAGTGCAATACTCCATTCTACTAATATTGAAAATCTCGGCACCATATTTCAAACACTTTCCCACCTTAATGTTTACCAAACCCAAAATGCCACATTTGCAATAGAGACGAAATAAAGTTAATTTTGAAATTTTAGACTTTCAATCATTATGGATAATATTGAAAAGTTCTGATCTAACAACACTCTCAAATTTTCATATTTACTACACTCATCTAACCTAAATACTACTGAGAAACAAATAAATTTAATTGGTTGAGTATAATTTTCGCGCATAATGCCTAGTATCCATAACACAGAAAATGTCTGACTTTACAATACTCTCATTATAAAGTAAATCAAAAGACGAAGATTTACGCAAATACATTTATAATTAAATTTGATAAAAGATCTAAAAAAGAATTTTGACTAGTTCCCATAATTTATATTTAAAGCGAAATTGGATTTTATTCTTACATTAACATAATATGTCCGTTACGCCGACGCTTAGTCCTACATGGTCGCAGCCAAGTCCAAGAGTGACGTCTTCCTCGACGGATGGTCTTTTATATGGCACACTCATCGAACAGGATAGGCACAAAGGAAGGGGGCGTGCCGGCAGAAGAACATTCTATATTATTCTGGCAAAGCCTGGCAGTTGCCATCTTCTTCTCGTTTCTTGAAGTTGGGCGGATTGATCATGGTAGCGGTGATGCCGGGCTCTAGTGGCGAGAGGCGGAACTTGGCTGTCTTGGCAGTTGTTCGCTTGTGGTTCGTGTAGTCGGATGTTTGTTTGCGCAAGGTGCTCGGCAAGATTAGTGGTATTGGGTAAGTGATGTTTATACTTGACTGTCCCCATTCTGTTGACTTGGAGCAATAATTGCTACAAATCTCCCTCCCTTGATCTTGCGTTGGGGGGGGGGGGGGGGGGCGGCCATCGTTGGCACCGCTGACTGTTCCTGGCTTCTCGGGAAGACGGAGATGCTCGGGGTTACTCTCCGTTCTTCTTGCGTCATCCTCAGCACGGTCCAGCACCGCTTCCACATAGATATCTGGACCCATATATTTTGAGGAGCCGCATCTCTAGCCGTTGGCCGTCTCATGCCGGATGGGTATACCATCCGCCCACGCTTGGTCTTGCTCGCGGCCACCCAGGAAAGCTTCTCTAGGAGTCGCCATTGCCTTCTGCCATGTCGTTTCTCCATAGCGTTCCCCTCCGCCGCGCACAGAACAGGAAAAAAATAAGGGAACGGAAGACGTGGGGTAAAGGGAGTTCTCAGAGCTGCACATAAGAAACAAGTATTAGAGTTCATTTCCTTGCAAGACCATATTCAATGAGCCGTTTTATTCACACCCTCGCTCTCATACGAGGATGGAAATAGCGTAAATCTTCAGAGGAAGGCTTGAGGACATAACGCACATCACGCACTCCGTCACTATGAATGGGCTCACTTTGTCCTACTATCTGGCCCAAAAATGCTGCTTATATAATAAGCAGTGGTCACTATCACATCTTTCGTAAATTCAACAATTCCATTAAGATGGAGTTCACAAACAATTAAAAGTTCATTTTGCCACGGGCCCGGGCTTTCATCATGGTGATACTCCTACTTAAAACTAACTTATAACTATACATATATGCAAAATATTTAACCTAAATTACACAAATTTACGCTCAGTTATCCCTATGGACTCTTGGACTTGCGCTCTTTATGTGGCTGACGTGAGCGCGTCTCGTCTCGGTATCGTCTGCAACTTTCTGAAGGAGGACCGTGACAGGGGTGAGAAACTTAGTCACCTCCCACGGGCCACACCACTTGGGGCACAGCTTTGCCGATCTTTTGTCGACCGCGGAGCTCAAGGGAAAATCTTTACATAGAACAAGGTCTCCAACTTTAAATGAAACGGGAATCCTACCTTTGTTATATGCATTAGCCACCCTTTTCTGTGCCTTCCTAAGATGGTCCAAGACACTCCTACATCTATCTTCCAAGGAAACCTCGTCACTATCCTTTAACAGGGGATGAATGTCCCAAATATTAAACAAAGGGTGGACCAGCTCTCGCCCAAGGAACACGGAAGCCGGCGAGCATCCAGTCGACTCGTGATAGGCGGAGTTAAAAGCCATATTCAAGAAATCTAACTCTCTATCCCACTTCTGTTGTACCTGATTATGAAAAATAGTCAGGGCTATTCCCAGGTTCCTGTTAAACTTTTCTACATGGTTAGGTCCCGGATGGTAAGGACTGGTAGTGATATGCCTAATGCCCCACCCGAAGCACGTCATGAAAAGTAGCTGATCTGAAACAGGGTCCGTTATCACTCACTATGGTCTTGGGGGCCCCAAAGAATGCCCACACACGCCGACACAGGGCGTTTACAGTAGTAGTTGCTTTCATGTTCCGCAAAGGAATCAAAATAACGAATTTGGAAAATGCATCAACCAAAACAAGAATACAAGAGTTACCTAGGGATGATCGGGTGATAGGCCCCACATAATCAACGAACACATTCTCCCATGGGCGTTGGGCTACATCGGCCGAATGCAGCCCAACCCTGGAATTATGGGCAGGTTTGGCCATCTGACAGTCTTCACACCGACTAACCCATTCCTTCACGTCCTGATATTGCCCAGGCCAAAAGAATTCTCTCGAGATTTTCTTGACAGTCTTTAACACGCCAAGGTGACCTCCAAATATCGAATTGTGAAAATATTTCATTAACATGGGGCGTACAGATGCCGGAACAACAACCTTCCTACCTTTTCCTCTAGCCAGGGTAATAACAAGAAGATCTCTCAAAATAGAATACTGACCCACCTGTTCCCCTTTCCTGATCCTCTCCATAATCTCACGACACCATGGGTCACTGCCCTGATGATCCCTGATAGAAACAATGGACTCGGGTATCGATTTAATAACAAGCGAAGTGGGCGTAATTTCCTCTGCCCCAATGGGATTACAGTCTTCTGCCATGCGTGATAGAGCATCCGCAGTAACATTTAGTTTCCCAGAGATGTGATGGGTCGAAAATTTAAATCTTGATAACCTCCAAACCCATCTCCCTACTTTGCCTAATTGTTTTGGATGATTCCACATCCATGCCAGCGCCATGTTATCAGTGTACAATTCAAATTTTCTCTGCTCTAAATAATCCGCGAACCGTTCTATACCAGTAACACAAGCAAGGCATTCCTTTTCATAGGCACTGTACCTTCTCTCGGCCTCGGTGAGTGTCCGGCTAGCGAACGCCACCAGCCTGACACCCTCCGAGTCCGTTGAGAAAGCACAGCACCCAGAGCAATTGCAGAAGCATCCACGTGAAGAAGAAAGGGCATAGAAAAGTCGGGCATCCGCAATACCTCTGGTGAGATGAGTTTACTTTTAAGCAAATAGAAGGCACGAGCTTGCTCCTCACCCCAATAAAAGACAACGCCCTTCTTTTTTAAGGAGTTAAGAGGCGCGGCTATTTCAGAGAAAGATGGAATGAACCTAGCATAATATGCGCACATCCCAATGAAACGCATGACACCCTTAAGATTTCTGGGCGGGGGATATTCAACAATGGGGCGGATGCGCTCTGGGTCTATGAGAAGATTCCCCGAACAGATAACATACCCAAGATATTTAATAGATGGCTTTGCCCACGTGACCTTAACAGGATTAACCGTTAAGCCTACTCTACGCAAGCGACATAATACTTCCTCTAAATGCTTTACATGATCACTCATCGAGTCGCTATACACACATATATCGTCTAAATAGTTGAATACATAATCAAATTTAATATCAGCAAGAACGTGATCCAAAACGCGACTCAACGCCTGTCCACCAATACTACAACCGAGAGGAACGCGATTAAACTCATACTGTCTCCATGGGGTGACAAAGGCCGTATATTTTTTTGATGACTCGACCAGGGCGCATTGTAGAAAACTTGCATTAAGATCAATTAAACTGAACACTTTCGCCCTACCTAAGTGCTGAAAGGCTGAGTCAATACTTGGCATCGGATAAGGATCAAACTGGATTTTTTTGTTGATTTTCCTGTAGTCCACAACCAATCTATAACCTTCCCCCTTCTTAGGTATAATGAACGCGGGACTGGCATATGGAGAATTAGACGGACGTATGACTCCTTTGGACTCTAGATCATCAATCAACTCTCTAAATATTTTCATTTTTGGGGGGGCGCAAGAGTAGGGACCTGACCTCACAGGAATCTTGTCCTCCACCACAATTTCATAAGGTAATACGTCACATTTTCCAAGTCTAGGAGTAATAACTTCCGAAAACCTTGAGATAATCCCATTAACTATATCTTCGTCATTATTCATAACATACATGGAAGACTTAATAGAAGAATGACACAAAGCAATAATATTTCTTGGGGCGAATTCGAAAGACAATTCTCCACGACTAGAATTAATTATAGCACGGGTTTCCCATAAGAAATCATTACCCAAAATGATATCATAGGGAGGGCAGGAACACAAAACAAACTTCTTTTCCAAGAAAAACCAGCTATTTTAATGGACAAATTTATCTTCTTGCTAGCCAATAACAAGTTTCCATTTCCCACAATGAATGGCCTAGTATGAATATGTTCAATAGGAATTTTCTTCGACCCAATTAAACTATCCAAAAAGGTAGAGTTGATAAATGATCCACTGGAGCCAGTATCCAGCAAGGCAGAGCCAGTCTTTGACCCAATCGTAACCACAACAACAGGAGGGAGGGGACAATTATGCTTAGAAATCTTACGCGTGGTGGGCCCCTTTTCTCCACCCCGCGTTACGCGTTTCCCGCTAAACAGTCACGTTGATAATGCCCAAAACGACCACAACGAAAACACTTGATACGAGATACATCTAATCGTCTTCCTGATCTGATAACACCAAGAGGCCTTGCTCCGCGGGTAGCAGAAATATTAGAATCAAGTGGCGTAGTTGCCGAGGCTGAAACCACCCTATTTTGAGGGGAGATATTCTGAATTCGCGTTGGATAGTTTTCAAGATACTCTTTTTCTGCATGTAACGAACCCTCAATATTACTGGCCAATGAATATAACTCTGCCAGGGTGGTTGGTCTGTGTGAGAATATAAAATGTCTCCGCGTCAACGGGGAGACATTTTCTAAAATAATTTCAACTACCTCTTCCTCCGCTAGGTTGAGATTTAATATCTCCGCGGATTCAGAGATAGCCAGTATAAACAACCGAAATGGTTCCTGAGGCCGCTGAAACCGTCGCAACTTTTCGTTACAAAGTCTCTCCTTCTCTCTCTTTGAGCATAAAGACTCAAGGATGCGACTTTTTACCATATTCCAAGGAAGACCTAATTGTAAACATTCCGAAACTAGATGCGCTAAAAAACCAGAAGTTCTCCCTAAACATAACGTAAGGAACTCAATATCGCCTACAAGTCTAAGTTTAGCAATTCTATTAGCTTCTAACAGGAAATTAAACAAAGCAGAACAAGACTGGCTGTCACAAACTGGAAGTAGCTTCAAACGCTCACTAGCAACTTTACTCTGAGTTTTAGAGGTGGCAGTAACCGGCTGATAACTAACCGAAGCCCCGGGGGGAGTGATCTGCTTACGAGCCCCGTCTAATTCTTAAGGACTTGACTTGCATGGTTTGGAGTGTTCCAGAGGGGGGTGGCTAATGTCATAGCTAATATTAATATTGTCTGTGTCGCTGGACTTACTGATACTTTCAGACAGCAGGGACCGCAACACACCAACAGTAGCCTCGGGGGGAAATGATATATTTCTTGCCTTGAGCTCCCGGTGAAGCTCCCCAGTTTTGAGTCCATAGACGTCCGATCTGGTGCTGATCAAGCTTCCCAGTGGGGTGGCCATGTCAAAGGATAAGTTCATGAAACAGGTCAAAAAACACAATTAGGATAGAGAAGTAACACTTACGCGCACTCTAATAGCAGAGTAGCGCAGCTTGTAATCCCTAAGCTCCAAACTAGAGGGATTCAATACATAAATATAAACAAAATCTACAGTTAAAGAAAAATGAAATAGAATATAGAGGAGCGCGCAGAGTGAATATCCTAAAGTTGTGAGTTATAAAATGCTGGACATTTAGCATGTCCCCAGCGCACGCAACTCACTCTTGTGAGTAGCGGGAAACAACGGTCCACCTTCACAGGTTGCCTAACATATAAATATATAAAAAGGTCGAAGGCTAATCCCTCGCACCTTTTCTAGACATAGGGATAACATGGCGTAATTATGTAATAGAATAAATTCAAGTCTTAGAATCTTTTAGATTTTATTTATGCCACTTTATTAAATAATAAGCATATTATTTGAAGAGTATTTAATAATTCAGTTATATATATATTATCCAATAAAAACATTGTTCCATAAATGTTTACTCTTTTCCTTCTAATCATTACGTTATTTATAATGTACCCTAAACATATTACGCAAATACAAATATTGATGCATAACATTAATTTAATATGATCATACGTCATACAGTAAATGATGTCTCCTAACTAACACATTTTTGATGTTGTTGCGAAAATGCCACATGTTACTAAAAGTTTTAGTTCCATCAAAACTACCTAATGCCAATACCATTCAACTTTAGCGCTCATAACCTACTAGCATAACTCACAATAGCATTCGCCTATGTCCTAAACAAGGATTATAGTAATATTATAAATATCGAGGATATTTCCTAACATTACCCCATTAAGTTTGTTTATTTGTTACTATTTTGGCACAAAATAGATATTAACAAAACTATCCTAAAAATAACAATCGAGAAAATAGTAAAAAAAATATAAAGTTAAGTTGATCTATATAATAATCTAGTGCAATACTCCATTCTACTAATATTGAAAATCTCGGCACCATATTTCAAACACTTTCCCACCTTAATGTTTACCAAACCCAAAATGCCACATTTGCAATAGAGACGAAATAAAGTTAATTTTGAAATTTTAGACTTTCAATCATTATGGATAATATTGAAAAGTTCTGATCTAACAACACTCTCAAATTTTCATATTTACTACACTCATCTAACCTAAATACTACTGAGAAACAAATAAATTTAATTGGTTGAGTATAATTTTCGCGCATAATGCCTAGTATCCATAACACAGAAAATGTCTGACTTTACAATACTCTCATTATAAAGTAAATCAAAAGACGAAGATTTACGCAAATACATTTATAATTAAATTTGATAAAAGATCTAAAAAAGAATTTTGACTAGTTCCCATAATTTATATTTAAAGCGAAATTGGATTTTATTCTTACATTAACATAATATGTCCGTTACGCCGACGCTTAGTCCTACATGGTCGCAGCCAAGTCCAAGAGTGACGTCTTCCTCGACGGATGGTCTTTTATATGGCACACTCATCGAACAGGATAGGCACAAAGGAAGGGGGCGTGCCGGCAGAAGAACATTCTATATTATTCTGGCAAAGCCTGGCAGTTGCCATCTTCTTCTCGTTTCTTGAAGTTGGGCGGATTGATCATGGTAGCGGTGATGCCGGGCTCTAGTGGCGAGAGGCGGAACTTGGCTGTCTTGGCAGTTGTTCGCTTGTGGTTCGTGTAGTCGGATGTTTGTTTGCGCAAGGTGCTCGGCAAGATTAGTGGTATTGGGTAAGTGATGTTTATACTTGACTGTCCCCATTCTGTTGACTTGGAGCAATAATTGCTACAAATCTCCCTCCCTTGATCTTGCGTTGGGGGGAGGGGGGGGCGGCCATCGTTGGCACCGCTGACTGTTCCTGGCTTCTCGGGAAGACGGAGATGCTCGGGGTTACTCTCCGTTCTTCTTGCGTCATCCTCAGCACGGTCCAGCACCGCTTCCACATAGATATCTGGACCCATATATTTTGAGGAGCCGCATCTCTAGCCGTTGGCCGTCTCATGCCGGATGGGTATACCATCCGCCCACGCTTGGTCTTGCTCGCGGCCACCCAGGAAAGCTTCTCTAGGAGTCGCCATTGCCTTCTGCCATGTCGTTTCTCCATAGCGTTCCCCTCCGCCGCGCACAGAACAGGAAAAAAATAAGGGAACGGAAGACGTGGGGTAAAGGGAGTTCTCAGAGCTGCACATAAGAAACAAGTATTAGAGTTCATTTCCTTGCAAGACCATATTCAATGAGCCGTTTTATTCACACCCTCGCTCTCATACGAGGATGGAAATAGCGTAAATCTTCAGAGGAAGGCTTGAGGACATAACGCACATCACGCACTCCGTCACTATGAATGGGCTCACTTTGTCCTACTATCTGGCCCAAAAATGCTGCTTATATAATAAGCAGTGGTCACTATCACATCTTTCGTAAATTCAACAATTCCATTAAGATGGAGTTCACAAACAATTAAAAGTTCATTTTGCCACGGGCCCGGGCTTTCATCATGGTGATACTCCTACTTAAAACTAACTTATAACTATACATATATGCAAAATATTTAACCTAAATTACACAAATTTACGCTCAGTTATCCCTATGGACTCTTGGACTTGCGCTCTTTATGTGGCTGACGTGAGCGCGTCTCGTCTCGGTATCGTCTGCAACTTTCTGAAGGAGGACCGTGACAGGGGTGAGAAACTTAGTCACCTCCCACGGGCCACACCACTTGGGGCACAGCTTTGCCGATCTTTTGTCGACCGCGGAGCTCAAGGGAAAATCTTTACATAGAACAAGGTCTCCAACTTTAAATGAAACGGGAATCCTACCTTTGTTATATGCATTAGCCACCCTTTTCTGTGCCTTCCTAAGATGGTCCAAGACACTCCTACATCTATCTTCCAAGGAAACCTCGTCACTATCCTTTAACAGGGGATGAATGTCCCAAATATTAAACAAAGGGTGGACCAGCTCTCGCCCAAGGAACACGGAAGCCGGCGAGCATCCAGTCGACTCGTGATAGGCGGAGTTAAAAGCCATATTCAAGAAATCTAACTCTCTATCCCACTTCTGTTGTACCTGATTATGAAAAATAGTCAGGGCTATTCCCAGGTTCCTGTTAAACCTTTCTACATGGTTAGGTCCCGGATGGTAAGGACTGGTAGTGATATGCCTAATGCCCCACCCGAAGCACGTCATGAAAAGTAGCTGATCTGAAACAGGGTCCGTTATCACTCACTATGGTCTTGGGGGCCCCAAAGAATGCCCACACACGCCGACACAGGGCGTTTACAGTAGTAGTTGCTTTCATGTTCCGCAAAGGAATCAAAATAACGAATTTGGAAAATGCATCAACCAAAACAAGAATACAAGAGTTACCTAGGGATGATCGGGTGAAGTAGGAAGTTTGATTACACCTCTTTAAAGAGTGGGGGCGATAGTTCATAACACTAGAGGCGTCTAATTGTAGTATTAAACCAATGGCGCTTCACGCCTAGTTCAATCTACGAGTGTATCAATTTTTATCTTGTTGTTATGTTAGTTATTTTGGCTTACTCAATAGGTCAACATTGAAAATTATGGGTTTTGCTCTGATCTCTACCTTGTAATTGATTGCTTTGTTTGCTCTGTTAAACTCTTAGGTCAACATGCATTTGAATCTTATGCTTTAAAGTATTAACCTTTCATGTATATTTCTCATGTTCTTGTAGTCGACGTATTTAGTGTTTACTATAGCGCCACTACACTAAGTAATTAACTATAAATTTAAGCCTACCAATCAATAGATTATACTACATAAGATATTAATTATGTTTTAAACATTAATATTTCTGTCTTTTATCTTAGTAATCCAAAGTGTATTGTAGTGCAGTACTATTGTATTTTTTTATGTGATTGCATTGGCCCGGTGTAATTATAAATAATAATTTGCATTTAACTTTATAAATATTTTACCTTAAGGCTACCGCTTACCTAAGTTAAATTGCATGATTTTATATTAAATTTAGTATTAACTTCAACGGATAAAAATCATCCAATAACTAACAACACACATCAACAAGACTTATTCAAATAAACTGGGAATGTGGGATTAAGAGATCGAAGGGGGGAAAAATGGCGTGGGTCTATTATTATCTGTTGCCTCGGGGCCCTCAAGCCGCTAGTCACGGTCCTGCTCGTCATTAACGTAATTTACTCTGTCCACGGTAGTCTACGGATCCAACAGATACTCGCGGATGCCCTGATAGCCATCGACAACGGCTACGTGTGGTAAAGCGGGTCTTTGCCCAAACTTTCCCCATACTGATTTCAAAAAGAGTTTATCCAGTGTGCGCAGACCAGTGTTTGTACGAACAGAATCAAAATCTAGTTTTACCATGTTTCTTTCCAAATAATTTTGAACATAAGCTAACTTATCCTCTTGGGAGGCACACCATTCTGGTCGTCCGCTGCTTCTGGTTTAGTTTTCACAATGGTGTCGATGTACCAGTGAAACCGGCCGCCAGAACGTGTCTGGGGGTCGTAAACCTATACATTGTGCTCCCATACTCCTTGTACAGCTTCAACGGTGTATCCTTTAGGGATCTTGTCAAACGCTCGGGCATCTTTTAATCAACTATATTTCTTGTCATCGTGTCGACATACGCTTTGGTTTTACTCTTCCCCACATTTACGTCAGAGAATAAACATGAGTTTGTCATACATCCGTGTCGGCAATACGGGCATGAATAAATCCCATGTAGGCGTCACGGTAACTTTGGCTATGCCTTCTACTTTATCTACTTTTCTAAATCTAGAAGAAAACTAAATAGCAACGTGCTACTATTATTAAAAATTCTCAGAATCTAAAACAGTGGCGTTTATTCATTGAAAGCAAGGGAAGCAACGCTTCCCTAAAATTAAAAAGGGAATAAAGAAAATAAGAGGAAAACAATGTTAAAACCAATTATTATAGTGAGAAACTTCTCCAACAAGGATACTGTTAATAATGATTGAGATGGCAGCTCTTATTTCTTAGAGTAAGCAATTCTTTCTCACTCATACTGACCGGCCATCTAGCTGATCTCGCTCTTTATTCTGTCATTCGTTTGTTTCCGGCTCTGTCCGGCCCTCATCGGTGAAAGGGAAGCAGCGTTTCTCTAGGCGAGTATTGGCTTAGTTTACTTTCGTGATTGATGTATAATCATATCTATTTTACTGTTAAAATCTTATTCTTAGGTTGTTCTTAGCAATATTTTTTGTTTCTATATATAATTATGGGCATTATATTTAAAAGAATGTATTTATCATCAATTTACATTAAGTTTAGTTTAATTTCACAAGAATATTGACGCTTGTTTGATCTTCCAAGGGAAGTGGTTTGTTTATTTGCGTACAGTAGTAGAAAAACGCGTCAAAAATTGCAGCAGTGGAAGAGGTGGGCCTCTGTGTAGTCATAAGTCCTATTTTGAAGCGTAGTTTTTTTTTGTTTTTTGACGAGAAAAATACAATAAATGAAACAGGCAGGTCCACTTTATTTTTAGGCGCAGCAAGAAAAAAACTTTGATATTTCAATACTCAATTTTATAAAAATGTGTATTAATTATCGGGGTGTTGGGTTGATGGAAAATTATATAGTTGGCCTTACTATTTACTAATGATAATGGTGTGTAGAATAAATCTGGATTCAGTGATATCAATAATATTTGCAAAGCTATTAAAGGCCAAATTTATTTGCAGGCCACAACCCAAGACAAAAAAAAATGCAATTGTAAAATTTACCATTACTATTATTATTAATATTATAATTATTATTTGAATTCGAATTACAATTTTTTTAATATATATAATTTAATAATTGAGTAATATTTTCAAGATTCGCCAATGATTTTGTTTTATTCCATTCATATTTTGTGTCACCTCCTTCCTTTATTCCCCATAATACTTTAAACTCTAAAAAAAAAAAAAAAGGAATGACCATTGTGAGCTTCCAATTAAACTATGGTCTATCAAACCACTATTATTGTAGCCTCACTGCTTCCCTTTGCCCAGAATTAACCACACGCCACTGATATAACATATGTGCAAAGTGTGAAAAATATGTAACATATGGAGGACCACCCTTAATAGATGTGGGGCTCTGTACAAACTTCATTCGTGCGGCCCCCAGTTATATGTCTCATAAAATATATATTTAAAAACACTTAATTTTTGTTTAATGGTATTACAGTAGTCTGCACCTATATACCAATTTTCAACTTATTTAAAATAAATAGTCATCAATTGCATGAACAGATTGGAATAGTAACGAGTAACAAATATTATGTGTATTCTTAAAAAAAAAAACCTCTTTGTATCTGAACCAATGGTATTCTATATAATATTGTATACTCTAAATATAGTAATGGAAACTAGTTTTAAGTTCAAAGTAAAAAAAAAACACACATATACATATATTAAAAAAACGGTAATGGTGTTACTGGTGACCTCAATGATATCGATTGAGATAAAGAAAATCTAGTAGTAGGAAAGTTGATTGTCCCGACTTCCGAAAGTGACAACGAATCTGTGTGCCTGGGAGTATTAGTGTAGCGTATTTCACTCTGAAGGAGAGACTATAACCTCTGGAGAACAAGTGTTACCAACACAGACAAAATGGGCTGTATGGGAATAGGAATGGGTAGAGGCAACTCACCTTCACTTTAATTGTCTGATTGGCGTAGATAGTATCTTCTATCACTCCTCTTCATCACTCCCTCACATAAAAAGAATATGAGAGCCTGATAATGCTCCAGGCGAAAGTTCGTGGAATTTTAGCTCACATTATACACGACTGGCTAAAATTACAGTACCAAAAAACGCGCCAGTAATACTTGGTAGGAAAACGTGACACTTGGTGGGAAATCTATGCCCAACAATTTATGGTTATACGATAGGCCTAGAATGTTCCAGGTAGGTTCTTGTTGCCTCCAAGAGTAAGGAATGGTTAAGAAAAGATTGGGAGGGTACTGGAAGCGAAAGGAAAGACAGGAAACATTCTTAATTTCAACAAATAAATAAATACATTAACAGTTGAGATGTGATTGGTTGTTCTGCTATCAATTTTGAATACATCACCATGTTAGGGTTCCCCTCAACTTTCGCTTGTGTTCAAGTTGTTGTCCACTGATATGCAATTACACTATAGATATTTTTTAGGATAGGGTCCTCCCAAGGAAGGTGTTGTTCTATTGACTGTGAGGTCACACCCAGTTTATTTGTGTGCACGCAGCAACATATCCTCATGGTCATTAAATAAACAAGTATTAGTAAGAGTTCCAAACTCGGCAAAGAAGTTATTAAATGATACAATGAGACGTTGTTACAAGGCTGGTTTAATGCTTCTTAAGAATACAGTGCGATTCGAAACAGACAAGTTACGATTCATTGTTGCTTCATCAGGCTTGATGGTAGTTAATGTTTCATAGAGGAGTACAAAATCTCACTCAAGCGGGTGTTTAATCCTGGCTATTTGTACGCCAGTACATTTTGTTCCCGTTTTTGTCGCCTCAATGTATTCCAAGACTTATTCCTGGAATGCCTCAAAATTATTCGCTAAGTAAATGGAAATATTAAGGTAATTTTGTGATTTAGATAAGTAGATTTTTAATTTGATAACGCTATAAATTCTAGACAAAATATTTATATTATTATTATTCGATTCACTGTATTCTTGAGTATTGTGTTTATTAAATAAATGAAAATATTACTTTATGTAATATAACACAAAAAATTCTTTGAAACAAATTAGAAGTATGTACTGTACATTTATAACACTATTCATATTACCTAAAAAGTGACAGTTGATGGTTTTCTTGCGTATTAATATCTGGAACACCCTTTTTAAGTGTACAGCGAGTCTTCGAGCATACTAGAGCTCCACTTTCTCTGGTACCTCTTTTCCATGATCGAAATGTCTTGGTGGAATCGCTCGTCATGCTCGTCGCTGACGGAACCGAGATTATCAGGGAAGAAATCTAAGTGGGAGTCCAACAAATAAATTTTAAGTGACACATTACACCCCATATCTTTGAATGAATGTAATAGTTCACCCACAATATTATGGTAGTTTTGCGCTTTAAAATTATACCCAAAAACCTTTCCGTGACACTTTTGAACGATCTCCATGCTGTTATCTCAACTTGGTTCAATATATCATCGAATTTTTCATCTTGAATCAAAATCTATTATTTGAGGACCAACAAAAATGCCCTCTTCGATTTTAGCATCACTTATTCGAGGAAACTTTACCTTAAAATAAGCAAACCCACCACCTTTTTTTATTCATGGGCTTAACAAAGTTTTTAAAAGGTACTTTTTTTATATTAAGTGGAGGTAAAATATTTTCAAGGTTGAACAGTCCAGGTGTAAGATATTCTCGTTTTGGTCATTCCTTCTTGATGTCATGAATTTTCTTGTCACAACTGTCCCACTCGCACAATAAACAACAAAATATAATACAGCTGAGCTGCAAACCAAGTAACAGTAGAATTATTTTTAAATCACCACATATGTTCCAGTTGTACTTCTCATACAGAATTTTCTCCAAAAGGGACTTAATATACTCATAAGATTCATTCATGTTAGCGGCATAAGCTTAAGGGACAGAAGGAAACTTGTTTCCATTATCCAAAAAGGCACCTTTCAAACTAGTTTTAGAGGAGTCGATAAACAGTCGTCACTCCGCTGTTTTATGTTCATGACTATGAAAATAACTGTTTAAGCTCATCCTGGTGGTTACGGAAAAAAAAAACACTCTTCAGTGTCTCGCTGAAGTAAATTCCAGACTTTCATCCTAGACCCCAAATGTTCACCCTATTTTTTGGACAGATTAAAATCCCGGACAAGGTCGTTTAAATCACCTTGAGTTAGTAGATGTGGCTCAAAAGAAGACGTATTTGCTTTAAAAGTAGTGATGTGGTTCCTTCATCTTCATCTTCTACATTCACGTTTATTGGAGGTTGTGGTACAGGTAAATCCTCACTTGGCGGAAATGGGCTGATAGCAGATGCTAAGTTTGGATTTACTTGTTATTCCTTTTATGTTTTGTTAATTAAAAATAAGTCTGATGAATGATCTTGGGGTTCCCTCCAAACCATGGGAACTGCAAATCACACATACCGGGAACCCTTTAACTAATATGCCAGACGCTTCACACAGGTCGATAAGCAGATATGAAGGGCCCAGTTCTTATCTTGGTCCCCTTCTTAAAATGAAAACATAGCTCATAACATTTCTTAACGAGGGATTGAAATTTTACCGTTGAGTTTTAAATCTAAATTCCTCTCATATATAACAGAAGGTATCTGGATGATTTACACACTTTCTTGTCATAATGACACAGTATAAACTACAACACAGTTTCACAGTAATCTAATCACCAGACAAAAGAGAACGCAAATAGCCAGTGCGTAAATAGTGAATGTCAGCTCACTACTGGCACAGGTTGCTCACAGTCAGAGGGGTGACCTGTTTATGTCACAGCACTCTGCACATATATTAATGAAGCAGATAGCCAAAGCTATCATCTATGCATTTTAGTGAGGCTAGCGCCACTTAGATATCATGTTCTGAAAATTGACACCTGGACACGGGAATCGAAACCGGGACCTTTGCCTTAGTACGCCAATGCTCTTACCACTGAGCTATCCAGGATTCGTCCTATGACGAAGGTCCCGGGTTCGATTCCCGTGTCCAGGTGTCATTTTTCAATTTTCAGAACATGATATCTAAGTGACGCTAGCCTCACTAAAATGCATAGATGATAGCTTCGGCTATCTGATTCATTAATATATGCAATCCCGTACAATTATAATATAATTGTCAATTGGCATAAATACATTGCCAACTACCGAGTCGCAGGTGGCTGCGTTGTCTGATGGCTTGTGATCCCATATAATCACATGTTTATAAGCTGACGACTTCTGCACGTCCATCATAGACTCTGCCTTAAAATATGAGTGAAGAATGACCATGGGCACGGGATGAATCCTGGATAGCTCAGGGGTAAGAGAATTGGCGTACTAAGCTGAATGCCCCGGGTTCGATTCCCGTGTCCAGGTGTCATTTTTCAATTTTCAGACTCTGCACATAGCTCGTCTGTCTGGCATCTAGCTGCCAGTCTGGCTGCAGTCTAGATTCCAATCAGTCTACCTGGCACCTGCCTGTATATTATACTAAAATAAATATATATCCGGGGAAAAAAATACATAACTAATTATGACCAAATAGGGCAAATCTTTCAATATATTTATTTATAAAAAGCTTCATCACAAAAAATTGTTGATGATAGAAAAATTCTGATTGCATATTTGAATTCAGCGCTAAAAGTTTTGTTAGAAACACCTTAAATGTTTTCTGTGCCAAAAATCGTGTGGAACGGTGTTATTAGAACAAGTCACAGAAAATTATAGTTTTCAAATTATTAAGCTGCACGCCGTTCCCAATTTGATAAATAGTTATTTATATCTTCCACCCACAACCCTCTATATAATTTTTGTAACGATTTTAACATTTTCAGTCAGTGCAAAAATGTTTTGATAAAGAATATGTGCTATACAAGTTGGGAGGGGAAGCGTGGCCTCAAAAAAGTGAGGGCCCATGGCCTCCAACTGCCTTAAGATGGCCCTGTTATTAAGAAAGTTATTAGGAAAGTAGAAAAAAGAAGTTTTACCCCATCTAAAGCAAAATCTCGCCATTTATAGCTTTCAAGTAAATATAATATTAAGTTTGACAAAACTTAGTAAATATCTTATTTTTTAAATATATTTTGATGCAGGACTAGTGTTAGACTTAATTTACAAGGGTATTAAAGGGACTGCGAAATTAATCTCAAGAGGGGCAAATGTATTTCAATGTCAAATTGTTGCGTGAAAGGTGCGTAATAACCTCCTGTTCCCCCAATGCTACTGTTACTCTAAGGTATATTTAAAGTCTGTTCAGGTAGGAATTGTTTTCTGAAAGGCCTTTTCCCCTACCAGAAATCTATTATATAATAAGATATTGGTAAGAAAAAAGACCTTTCACAGAGTAATTCCTACCGTGAATGGAGTATATGTAAACTCCGTTTACCCTGAAAAGCAGCAAGTCTTATTTTGAAGGACTATACAATAGCCCTATCTTATAAGCTACATCATAGTGGAACAAGATGTAAAGCTATTTTTCAGTGTAAACGAAGGGTACAGTAGGGTACATATTAAAGTAAATTAAAGTGTTATGCCATCTAATCAAAACCTTACTATTGAGTTTCATATAATTATTTTTTTCAATCGTATTAATTTTTAAAATTAAAGCCTATTCAATCTTAATTTATTTCTAATAATAGTAATAAGCCTAATTTTGAAGCATTGTTCTAAAAATATTAAACACTATTATCTAAGTTTGGCTTGTGATATTGTGTTTGGAAAAGTTTTTTTTTTTGTTCAATGGCTTGACCTTGACACAGTTTTGGAATAGAATGATGATTTAATATGTTTCTATTGAATCCTTGGAACGCGAACATTCTCCGAAATATCTTTTGCCACGAGTTTACCAACAAATTCTTGAGCATTGTATTCAATAGGCTCCCCATCAAGCATCTTTATTGTGGCTTGGTTGGTCTGGTACTTATCAAGTAAAGCTACTAAAGGAAACTCCCATGAATCTTTAGGTTTCAAGGGGACCTTGGTATTTATCTCACCATTTGTTAATTTAGTTTTAGCGATGGCAGTCAATTTATCCTTTTCTTTCAAGTTATAACTCTTCGAATTATTCAAGAATGAACAGTCTTTGTGATAGCCACTTTTGTAATCTTTTGTATATGAATACATCTCGCTTGAATATTTTGCTGCTGCTTTGTCACTCGAATTATATTCAGCACCTTCACTTTGCATGGTAATTTTGGGAGAGTTTAGAGTTTTTTCTTTGTGCCTTGTGCTGATTTCTTGTTTAGTTTGTGCAGGGATTCTTTGCTTTGGATTGGAATCCTGATTAGGTACATATGTTATAGAATCATCTTCCTTACTATTGTTATCATCTACATTTGGAGATAAAAGAGTATTGAGTAATTTCGAGAATTTCGACGTCACTTCACTAACCGTTAGCAATGGCTGTTCATCGTTATCATCTCCATCCTCACTTTTCACATAAAGCAATGAACTATTCTCAACTGTAAAAGGCTTATTTTGTACATCCTCTCTTGACATAGTTTCTTCTGTTATCACGGTTTCGTTTGTTGAAAACACTTTTGATGTTATTTGTTCAAAATCCAGATCTAATGAATCGACAACACTTTTACCACCTTCTTCGCGATCTTGAGCCTTTGTTTTCACGGTGGATTCATAAATAAAGCCACTGCTTTTCTCACATTCACTATTTTGATATTTAAACAGAGTTTGATCAATGAACCTTCGTTCATTTTCATTGGAGTCATTGTGTATCCTCTTACAATCCCTGTTAATGTTTTCTGCACTCCTGTATGCTCTTTGTCTCTTATCCCTTAGGTCTATTTCTTCTGTTTGGTTGACTTCCATTTTACTTCTACAAGATACCGTGTGTATACCTCTGGTCTTAGCATCTTCAAACTTTTTCACTAGACCCTTTTTAAGTTTATTTTTTTCCGTGAAATTTCCCCTTTCATTTTGGGGCAGAACTTTGGGTTGTGTTCTTGATGACATTTGCATGTTCGACTTGTTTTGTAAAATAGAGTTTGAACCCTGTTTGTTAGCGTTTTTATTTGTATTGTGTATTTTACTGTATATAATAATGCCTGCCTTTGGTAAACACTTGTTACTTTTCGATGTACTTCCCTCGGAAGTGCATGTATTATCTGATATATTCGTGTATTGTATTCTAGTAATTTGTGGAGTTGTTTCAGATAAACTTTCCAACTCTTCACTAGAATCCTCTGACCTATCTAGCTCAAGGCATGGAACGTTCTTCCTTAAAGCTGAGTGATTGTTTTTTGTTGTGCTTGATTGTTCATCATTGCACTCAATATTTGGATTATTCACCTCTGTAGACTTCTCATCATTATCACACATGTCAGCAGAGCAGTTTGTCTGAAAAAATGATCGCTCAGGTAATGGACAGCAAGCTATTGGAGTACAATCACAAGTACATAACGATTTTTGACAAACATTATTGTGAATAAGTATGCATAGCTGGCACTTACTAGGTTTGTCAGTATTGGTAGTTTTTCTAGTATTTCGTTTGTTAGACATTTTCTTACTATCATTTAATAATCTTAGGATACTTGGATGTCTATTATAGACAGAATTTGTGCTGGATAGTGGTGTGCAGCAGGATGGCACGTTTTGATCCTTTTTTTGATGATTGGAAGTCATTTGTTCAAAGTTTTGGTAGGGAGAGAATAGCGGTGATCCATGAATTGGTACATAGAGTCCGGTAGAGGGAACACTATTTTCTACCCATCCAATGAATGGTTGGTGAGGGTTTCCACTACAACTGCAACAAGTTTCTTGAGGTGAAACACGATCGTCAACGCCTCTCTGACCATCGGTTTGGTGATTGAGCGTTGAGCAGGATACATTGTCTTTAGACTCTTTCTCAGGAACAGCCATGGAAAACTTTTGGGGAGAATATATTGGTGCTATAGGTCCTTGCAGGAGTCCATAGCATAATACACCATTCACAGGTGTGGGTTGAAGGCTGCATCCTGGTATGAAACAAGTATAAAATAAATTAACAAGAAATAGATTATTTAATAATCCGAAATTTATTTCTTTATTTAATAATGTGTGGCTTAAAATATATAAAATGTATAAAATTCGAAGAATAAAATAATAATTATTATTATTAAATAGTTTAATCAATACAAAATTTTAATAATTTTAATTTGTCTAGCAAATTACAAATTATTATATCGATCATAATAAAGTAACGGCTTACCTATATTATTTATAAATAATAATTTAGTGTCGTAAGCACTCCCCTATATTTATAACTACAGGTATTGAACTATGCCTAGTTTTAACTTGGAAAACTACCGAAATATTTTGTCAACATTTTCAACATTGTGGAAGTTATTTTTTAGAAATTAAATAAAACTATGGTACTGTTTAGAAAATTTATTTAAAAAAAAATTAAATAATAATTCTTATTATGTCAGTAGGTTTATTGACAAGGATGACACTATATGGCTGTAAGTTTTAACAACGATTCACAAATATTAAAAGTTAATATTCATCACCAATAATTAATCGGTATTAATATTATTTTGTTAGTTAAATTTTTTTAAGTGTGGATAATTTTCATTTCTAAAGCTTTTAAACAAATAAAAAATATTGGTATAGTATATCGCTATGATAGTTCAAAGGAAATACAAGGACCCTGTTAAAAACCTTTAATGTGAACATCACATTGAACTTTTGTGTAAGTTCTAAAGCCATATTACGTCACATCTCACTTTAAATTTAAGTGAAAGTGGAAATAGTTCTATATGGTAGGATTTTGGTTGAAAGAAACTATTAAAAAATACGAACTTATTTTTTGCTGTCAACATTGATTCCGTTTTATTATGCTATCATTGTTATTTTATACATATTGTTAATGTCTATCAAAAGCGACAAATTAAAATCCCACAAAGTGGCGTATTAGCACATGAAAGTATATCTAGTAACTTTTCTATCTATAAGTTAAGTTGGCTACATTCCAATTTTAATAAGAAGAGTCATATCCGATAGCAAGAAGAGAAACTAGATCTACATTCTCGTATTCATAGGGAAAAGGGGGACTCAAATATTGGATGACTTGAAGAAAAGAAGAAAATTCTTGGAGCTGAAGGAAACAGAGGTGGGTATATATTGTTTGTATTTTCTAAAAAAAAAAGCCTTCGTATTAAAATTGGATTGTATGTAATATACAGCCCATATAAATTTATTACAACTAGTAATATATCCATCTAAAATACAATAAACAAAACCTGTCGTATGAAGTAATTGTGGAAGTACGTAATGAGGATACATATTTTAAACATTTATTGGTGGTCAACATAAATTTCAGTATAATATTATGTACCAAAATAACGGTATAGAATCATGAAGCTTATTACTCAGAAATATCCATGGAAACACACACAATGGAAAATAAAAGTACGTATTATAATCGAGAACACCAGCAGGTGGTTGATCAAATATTCCATTTTAAAGTTAGTAATTAGGCCCCCTACACTACTAAGTAAGCCTATTGATTTTAAGACCATTTTCTTCATCCATTGCCAATCAGGCCTACAGTTTTAAGATAATTTATCTAACTTGTGTATACATTTTTCTAACAAATAGAACTTTACTGTCAAGGTCGTAGAAACCGTGAGGGTCCGGACCCCCCTAAAGGGAGTACCCGTATACATATCAATACTTTAACAAGATATAACTGTTAATTTTGAATACAGTTTAAAGTAAATGACTTCAACCAAAGACAAATTAATTATTATCCAAAAATCCACCTTCAAGATGCAACTTGTAAAGATTGCGATTGTAAAATTAGCTCTGCCAACATTTCAAATATTTTTTTCTCTTTATTCAAACTGGTATTGGGAAACAAAGGACATTTCTTGGTGTCGAGTTGTGGGGTCTAAGAAAAGTAGGCAAACATTTTTTTTTTATCAATTGAAAGACCTTAAGGCCCGTTGACACGGTGTTAGTTGACTAATGCAAGTACACTAATTTGGCTGCGCGCGCACAGCTTGCACCGTGTAAACAGACAAGCAAGCTACTAACATGCAAGTCCACTTGCAACTGAAAAAGTTGGTCACCTTCCAACTTTACTAATGCAAGTAGACAATTCAAAATGGCGGCAACTAAAAATTGTGTATGGGGGGACGACACTTATTTGTGGAATGTTATGAAAAGGATGAGTTTTTGTGTAATTTTAAGCACCGGATTTATAGAGATAAGAATGCAAGGGATATTGCACTATAGAATATTTGTAAAGTGATATGAGGCGTACATATTCTCAAGAAGTTTCCTAAATAAAATGTTACGTAAATATTGTAAATGTTCTTTTTGAGAGATGTTATTTAATATCGGTAAATAATTCATCAAATTATTATTTCCTACCAATTAACATGGCATGTGTAATTTTTTTAATTATGCAATCAAAAATAATAAAACATTGTAGTACCGCGATTAGTTCCGGCAACATAATATTCGTGTTATCGGCAAGTAAGGTATGAATGTCCGATGATTTTTACACTAAATCACCGGCAAGTTTTCCAATCTACGTATTTGAAACTTTAACGAATGTTTATAAGTTTTAATCAATAACGTTCAGCCCGTACATACACTTCTAACACTTTGTAGTAATGCTTCGGCAACTTGAGTAGATACGCAACATAATATTGTCTCATAGCAAACCAGATAGTTTATATCTAAACCAATCTACAAATTAATTTAGGCCTATTATTTTTTTTTTAAATTTTAGGCCTAGCTAGAATTTAACAATATATTTTGTTATTAGTATACCAACATTTAAAACAGGGTTGAAAAATCTTCGGTTGGACTTATTTAAAAAAATATCCTACCGAGTTTGGTTGTATTGGGATTTATTGGGCTTATTTGAGTTTAATTTTATTTAACATGTGTTCTAAATATGTTAACAAATCAAGTAAAATGATTTAATAATTATTTGAGATCAACTAAAATATATTTTAATGTATTAAGGAACCAAGAAATAGGAGACACACTAATCACTAACTTTTTATGTTGTCTATATAAAACAATTTTTTTAAATAGGTCAACTAATTATGATAAATTGCGTTTACGGAAAAAATTTAATTTATGTGGCCACCCATACTTATTCTAAATTCACCCTTAATAGCTCCTAACACATAGGCGTAATTAGTATATGCGTATAAATTACCCGAACTAGAAATGAGACGCAGTGATTAAAAAAAGGCTCCAATAGAGAGACCCGTTATTACCACTCTTCATTTTCAGCCATGTTTTTATAAGCGCTACTAATACAAGTGAAAAATGCGTGTCAACACAACTAACATGTTAGTAAGCTAATACCACTAAACTTGCATTAGTCCACTAACATCGTGTCAACGGGCCTTTAGGGTCTACTTAAAAGCTTTAAAAAAAGATAATAACTGTCATAAATGAAGTCAGCACCTTATTTAGCCACATTACTGGTTAGTACAGCGTTGAGTTTAGTGAAAGGGTGTTGTGTCGGTATGTGGTTTAGGAGAAAGTATCCAGTATTATATTATTATTATTATTATTAGCACCGCGTCTTACTACCCGTTCGGGTTATACGCTCATACGCTAATGTGTAATGGTAGGGTGATTATGAGATGAAATGAAGGACCTACAGTTTAACGTGGGATCCGAACCACGGTGGAGGCCTGACATTCCACACATTCACAAGATGTCTTGTCAGAGGTGTAGGAAGGGTTTGGCAATCAGATAAATCTGTGCCGGGACCGCGGATTGAACCCCGGCCGCCAGCATAGAAGTCTGACACCTTACCCCTAGACCACCAGGTCACCGATCAGTATTATAGTACTAGTGGATTATTTGTTGTTGCTAATATAATAAATATTAGTGTTAGCTAATAATTATATAAAAATGTCAAACCTTATAAAACGTTCATATTCAATTGATAATATTAATAAATTGTTCAACCTTTCCTGAGATGAATTTGATCTCAGGTATGTTTTTATTAACTTCAGTTTAAAAAAACTTCTCTCGGCTTAATCAACTGACATAGGTATGGTGAGTGTCCTTAAAGCCACCCACACGTTTATATAGGCATCTTTTGAATTGGTACTTGACAAGAAACTTAGTACATTCAATGGAGTTCAATGGGTGCGTCGCGACGAACAACCTTCAAAATGTATTTACTTTGTTAGTGTATTCTAATGCGCTAATTTGAAATAAAAAAGTACTCTGTTTAATATGGATGTAAATATTAATTTAAGAAATAGGGATTCTTCTTACAAATTATTTTCTTTAATTATATTTATATTTTCCCAGATAAAAACAATATATATATATATATATATATATATTTGGAACATGTTGGCCCCCCCCCCCCTGAATTTTTTGTGTATGCGGTTGTACACGTTGCGCATGCCTTATACCGGCCCTGTAAAGTCTATTATTCTTGGGTTATTAATCAAGTCAGCTCATTTTTCATGGAATTCTAAAAGGTTCTATAAATAATTACTTTTGTATAAATGCTATGACTGGTCTATTTATATTTAATAGTAGGCCTAGCTTAAGTTTAATAAAATCATATCAATCTCATCTTGGTAACAATTATGAGGTAACTTAATTAGTGTGATTGGAGTATAGGAAATTGTAATTACTAGTTTAAAATGTAGGTTAAAAGTCATCCTCCGTGCATTAGATTGGGGTTTGATTCCCAACTAAGATAGATAGACGCATTGTGTACTCTGATATCTAGAGAGTATGGTTGTATTTTTACAGTAAACAAGGAAGTAGGAAAGAAACTTTTATAGAGAAGGGTTCACTTTAAAGCTAACGTGATAGTGTAATTTATTGTATATTATTTTTAGTAACGCTAGTACTACTCGTTTTTCTTACGGGATTGTTTTATTATACTTTTCATCTTTCCAGCTCAAGTGGATTTAAAGAAGCGTATAAATAATCCTCTCCCTGCTACACTCCATTAAGAGTAGCTAGTATGACCCCTCATCACACTACGTCACACATTCCTTGATTTACCGTTATTCCAGCCCTCCTCCCACCCCACCCCTCCTCCCGGCCCCTGACCTCTTTGAAATGTGGTCTCCTACAGCCCCCTCGCATACAAACCCCGGACATGTTGGTTCTTGATGATTAATTATTAATGATTGTAATTAATTATCGTTAATTTATTATTGTTAATTATTTAATTGGTAGGATAGAGGTGTTGGAGTTTTATTCATCGATTAGGGCGTTGTAGTTTATTTGGGGGTGCATGAGGCAGCGGCACGAACCTCGCGCCATGGTGGTCGGGGGGTTTCCTCGGCACAAGGCTCTGTCCAGCACGAACCTCTCCTGACGAGCGTTCGTGATAGAGTGTGATAAATGTTTACCCTGCCTTTCACTTCCCCCCAACACTGGCGCCAGGTTGGTGGGTCGACAAGTTAGGACAAGAATAGATCGTGACCTCGACAACCTTGGGTTTTCCCAATGACGTAATCATTGCGTGTTATGTCGCAACCCTGGCGCCAGTATGTCAGCCCGACAAGACGAGTTGAGACAAGACTAGATATGGAGGTCATCGACCTGGGCAACGGGTTTTTCACTGACGCCAGGTTGGCGGGCAGACAAGTCAGGACAAGAATAGATCGTGACCTCGATAACGTTGGGTTTTACCAATGACGTAATCATCGCGTATTATGTCACAACCCTGGTGACAGTATGGCGGCCCAACAAGATGAGTTGAGACAAGAATAGATATTGAGATCATTGACACGGGTGCCAGGTTGGCGGGCAGACAAGTCAGGACAAGAATAGATCGTGACCTCAAAAACCTAGGGTTTTCCCAATGACGTAATCATCGCGTGATATATCGCAACCCTGGTGCCAGTATGTCGGCCCGACAAGATGAATTGAGACAAGAATAGATATTGAGATCATTGACACGGGCGCCAGGCTGGCGGACAGACAAGACAAGTCGAGACAAGAATAGATCATGTGACGTCAAACGAGAGAGGGGGTGGCTATAAAGAGGGGCGCCCACTTGATTGTCTATTTATAAACGTTTGTAGAGCGGTTCAAGATGGATGGACAATTACAGCAGCTGGTAAATATTGTCGACGCCGTGCAGACCGTAAAATTGTATGATCTAGCCGTAGATCAAAAGTACTCGGTGGATAAATTAAAAGCCGTCAATACAAAGTTTGGGAGACGCCTAATAGCCAATCTAGACGGCTCGTTTGATCTTCGTCTGATATCAGAATCCTTAGGGAAGTCATGGTGTATAACACCATATCCCTTAGATTACTTTTATTGCATACGGCAACGGTACAGCGCTTTACCGGCATTTTTTAGTACGGTATGACACTTTTCGTAACCCTTCACGCATAAATAATAAGAAAGCTTACTATAAACATACAAACATTTACTATTCACATTGATTCTGGAAGCATACTTGACATAAATAAGAAGTTAGTAACGAGCGCACCCGCCTCGGTGACGTGGATAAATAACGCGCTAGTCGTGTTGAGCTTTACTGCTGAGGACGGGGAGATCGAGGTTTGAATCTCGGTCGGGTGAACAGGGGGTGGTTTTTCCTCAATGGTTTTCCACTCTCCCTCCACGCAAATATGGGTTCCATTCCACTAATTCAACCTTCCCAATTCCTAATCCACTAGCTTAATTATTACTTAGGTGCATAACCCTAACGGGTAGTAAGAAGTGGTGCTAAATATAAATAATAAAATAGTGCGGCACTGCACAGTCACATAATTTGAACAGAAGCAAGCTTGGCTAGATCATGAGCAGACGTTACAGCAGCGCTGCATGTTAGGGTAGAACTGAATCCTGGCCGATAAAGTGAACGAGCTTACCCACCAACTCTATTAGCCTTAGTATAAGGACCCATCAAGATGACCAAATAAATCTTAAGATTTGAAATTTCTCAGTGAGTTGAGTAATGGCAGGAGGAAGGGGAGTTTGGAGGTCAACATTTTCAAAAATAATATATTTAATTGCTTCTCTGTATTGTAAAGAATTTAAATTTATTAATTAGGTACGGGAAACAATACAAATAGACATTTACATAATAATAATAATAATAATAATAATAATTATTATTATTATTTAAATAAGCATTCTGAGAAATAGTGGTGATGAAGTGTAATAGGGAAAAACTTTTTGAGATGAGGAAAAAAATTAAATTTTGACAGATAAATAAAGATAAATCAAATCCCAGATAGCCAAAATAACATTAGACTCTAAATTTCTCAAAGTGGGTTGGGGAATGGGGGGTCCAAAATCTACAAAATTAATAGAAACTACTACATCTCAGTGCAGTGTCGTTAAAAATTGAATTTTGGCATGCCCGTAAATGCACCACTCCAAATAATTAATAAGTCTGAACATTTTAAAATGTAACTCCATGAAACCAAGGGAGGGGCGGGGGAGTTATATAATAAAACCTTTTATCTATAGTTGAAAATCGAAATTTGGCTGGCAGGTAGAAGTACAACTATAGATAAAGAATTTATTATTAAAACTATGTGTTTAAATGGGAGTTAGAGAAATTATGATTGGGGAGGAGAAGGGAAAATTTTCAAAAACCAATAGAAACAATTACAAAGAGAACAATTTATTTGATAAGCTGAGGTGCTTAGTACTAGAGTGATTCTTTCAAATTAATTCATGTCTAGTTAATACATTTAAACTATTTCTTTTGTTGTTCATTTCAACAATGTCTCCGCGTAAGCAAGCAAATATTGATGCAAAGACTCCAATATTATATATATAATATAATAGATTTTATTTCTTATAGGTAGTAGTTAATTTGTGGCTTCATCAACATACAAAGTTCTCGCCTCATACGTGTCTGAAATTGTATTTTTGGTAGTTTAGATCAGGGTTTCTCAAACTGCGAGGCACGAATGGATTTCAGATGAGGTGTGAACCAATCTTTCACTTCCTTAGACTTGCTAAATTATGACTGACTAAAAAACTAATATTCTGTTTGGCCTATGAAGCAATACAATTAATTAATATCTTACAAAACTTTACTATTTTTAATAAACTTCTACAAAGATCTTATCATAAAATAAAGAAATCAATTAAATAATAAATGTCTCATTTTTGTATTTTAACGTAAAAAAGTTATTTTATTCTAAGAATAAGAGTCTTAACCATTACTTTTAATGTTCATATAAGGCTCAAGAGCATTGAGTTTGAGAAAATCTGGTTTAGATGATTTGCTAAAAATAAGATAATTTATCCATCTTAAATGTGAGTGAAGCCGTGGGCAAACTCGAGTAAGTTAATATGATTATAAAAAAATGAATGATTTATTAATTCATTTAGCAAAATTAATAAACAAATATACTTATAAAGACTGATAAATTATAATTTGACACTTAAAAAAAATTAAAAATTAAAAATAAAACAAAATTATTAAAATGGTATGTGCTAATTAATAAAAAATGGTACGGGTACAAAACGGTACAAAAACTAGTACAAAACTTTGGCAATGTATAAAGTTCAACATACAAAAGTGGTACTACAGGTTAATGGACGTGCTGCTATACCTTGGGAAGTAGTAAATTGAGAGAAGGCAAATGTATTTTGAAATGGTAGTATATACTATTTAACTAAACACTACACACCTCGCCATCTATTAACATCACTACAAATCATAACGAATGTTTCCGGAGACAGCAAAACATATTTTAATAAATGGTCTAAAAATTAACTTTCAAAAAGTCATTTGGCCTAAGGTCGTTTGGCCTAAAGGCATTTGGCCTAAAGGCATTTAGGCCTAAGGTCGTTTGGCCTACAGGCATTTGGCCTAAAGGAATTTGACCTAAAGTCATTTGGCCTAAAAGGCATTTGGCCTAAAGTGTAGGCTAAATGCCTTTAGGCCAAATGCCTTTTAGGCCAAAAGTCTTTAGGCCAAATGACTTTAAGCCAAATGCCTTTTAGGCCAAATGACTTTAGGCCAAACGCCTTTTAGGCCAAATACCTTTAGGCCAAACGACTCCTTGAGGTTCATCGGCCCCAAGGATGAACAACCCCTGCTCTGGGGGAGGTGTGAGGGGGGGGAGAGAATACCAATGTTCATGACCTAAGGAAAGTGAAAGTAATTGCTTGGCCAGCAGATGGCAGCGTGCTCTTGGTGGAGATGGTTACATCACTTGATAGCATTCAGCCGGAGAGAAAGGTTCTAAAATTAGGGAGTGCAAGCTGTGGGTGGCTCTATGCTTCATCAAATAAACTACAGTGCCCTAATCGATTAATAAAAACTCCAACACCTCTATCCTACCAATTAATTAATTAACAATAATCAATTAACGATAATTAATTAACAATCATCAATTAACGATAATTAATTAACAATCATTAATAATTAATCATCAAGAACCAACATGTCCGGGGTTTGTAGGCAAGGGGGCTGTAGGAGAACACATTTCAAAGAGGTCAGGGGGCGTGAGGAGGGGTGGGGTGGGGGTGGCAGGAGGGTAGGAGGGAGGGGGGCTGGAATAACGGTAAATCAAGGAATGTGTGATATAGTGTGATGAGGGGTCATACTAGCTACTATTAAGGGTTGAATTTTGAAAAATAAAAATTATCTATCGTCCTTTGCCTATAAAGGAACCTTCCTACCAAGATTCATCTTGACAGCTCAAGTAGTTTGGAGGATACATAAAAACCACACTCTTTACGCTTCCCTCCCCTAAGGGTTGGATTTTGAAAAATCCCTAAATGCCTAGAATACATATATCTACGATTTTGACAAAGAACACTCATGTCAAATTTGGTGTTTCTTAATCAGTTTCTGAAATGCGTGTATCCTTTGGACGATAAAAGGAAAACCACTCTCTCCCCAATTCACCCCATTAGGGGTTGAATTTCAAAAAATCCCAAAATCCTCTGACCCGTTACTTTAAAAGAACCTTTCTGCCAAGTTTCATCTTTCCAGCTCAAGTGGCTTGGAAGATATGCAAAAACCACCCCCTCCTCGCTTTATCCCCTTAAGGATTCAATTTAAAAATAATAAAAATAATAACTCTCACCTTTTACTAAAATATAAACTCCATTCCAAAATTCATATTTCCAGCTCAAACGGTTTGGAAGATACGGAAAATCCACCCTCTTCTCAATTCAGCCCTTAAGGGGTTGAATTATGCAAAGATCTCAAAAATCCTCTAACATTTATTTCTTCAATTTTTACAAAGAACACTCGTGTCAAATTTCGTGGTTCTAATTCAACCAGTTCCGGAAATACACCAACGCTTTGAGTAAGCTACCAAACTCGTTTTCACCCCTAAGGATACCAATATCAAAAATTCCCAGAACTTGTATTTCTTCGATTTTTACAAAGAACACTCATGGCAAATTTCATGTTTTGCCAAATAAATAAATAATTAGACCCTAACATGATGCAGTTTTGGTGGTTTACTGCTTGTGTCGGGAGTGAAAAAGACACAGGGGTGTATGTTAGATTCTAAAATATTAAATAATTATTTTTAATCAAAGATGTGTGTGTTTGAATGTAAAATACTACATTAAGAGCCTTATAGGAAAAGAAAAGTAGTAAACAATGTTTTAGAAATCTCATCTACTTTCTCATAAGTGTTATGTACCTGTACATACTTGTATAATATATAGCTTTCTTGACATATGCTAATATACACATAAACAAATAATTTTTTTTAAATCCTGTATATAAGAAATTTTGGTCGGACAATTTATCCACAAGAGCTGAGTCGCTTAATTTGTTTTATAAGCAAGCCAAATGGCATGATCATTATCAAATGGCAGGTCAAATCAACTCAATAAATAGAAGACAGATTAATATATATTCGGAACCGTACAGATGGAGAGTGCTTCCTTTGGGGGTTAATTCCCCCCCCCCCTCTCTTTCAGAATATATCACTCACCATTCATTTTTGTATTCCTAGACCAGGGATGGCAAAACTTTTCCAACCAGTGTGCCATTCAGGGGACTTGCTGAATTTTGGACTATTCTATAGGGTCACCTGTTATTTACGTTTGTTAATGAGTCTTTAAAACCAATGTAACATTACAGTACAGTATGTTACAATAAGACCCACCCACATGCTGATATTTACGCATAACTCTTTGTAATTCATACTACCCGCTCAAATTATACCGACACTAATAGAATCCCTACAGTAGTACTTTTCTCTATTGTAATTCATGTAGGTTGATACGACATAATAAAAATATACTGGACCATAATATATTCTCTCTACATAATCAATTTCAACATAATAAAACTGTTCGTGTACTTACTGATTGAATCTTCTGAAACTAGTAACCACCAAGACTGGCCTACGCCTATCATCCTAAATTGACGAGTGGACCGAGTGAGCTACGATGTGCCAACAAGACGTAGTCCACTCCGTCCTGTTCTACTAACATATAATGGGCCGGCCAATTTGGACAAGACTAGAGAATAACTATTCACCTGCCCTCTGATGGTAGAAATATGAACTACTTTCAAAACATCAGGTGATTGAAGAATGGGTTTGTAAGTCTGGTGGATCCTTGTCAACAAAGCGCCTACGTGATCATCCAAAAAGCCGCAATGACGTCATCGAGCGTGTGTTCAGTTCTCCCACCTTGATTCTATTGCAACGAAACCCACTATATATTGTGATGTGCGTGTATGCCAAAATATATATTTGATTACATCGCTTGACCGAGGAACATTGTCCTGGACCTAGACATGTCAGGATAAAACATTTATATATTATATCTTCATCAGAATCTTAACTATGGCGATTTATTTATTAGAATCTGATTTAATTGTAACTCTTAGAGTCAGCCATGTTAGATGTTGTAAATTTTCTATCATCTAAATCTATTGATTTGTACCGGCTCTTTAAATTGGAAGTGAGGCTCTATATATTGTATGCCACCACTTGGGCACTCGAGTCTTTTCGAGTATTAAATCTTTATATAGCCACAATTGTTAATTGACTTGGAATTGAACGAGTTAAATGCAAATTGTTTTTATATTGTGGATAATAGTAATTATTTTGTAAACTTCAACACATCGTTTCTTATTTTTGTTTGCATTTTGAAATATATATTAATGTAATTTAATATTATGATCATTTTGATTAATTATGAAATTAATTAACTTTAGTATATTTTCTAACCTTTTTTCTATGGTTTGTTTCTAAATATGAGATTTTCATTATTAACTACTAATATGGTTATTGTTTTCATTTTCTAATATTGTGTTATGATCAGTAGCGATACTGATTTTTCATCACAATTTGACCTTTGACCTTTGATATTTGACCTTTGATATTTGACCCCGAGCCCACACTACCTCCTCCTGCACCTCCCCTACAGGCTGTAAACCACGTACATGTTGGTTATTGTTGATTAATTATTGTTAATTGATTATTGTTAATTAATTAATTGGTAGAATGGGGGTGTTGGAGTTTTTATTCATGGCGGCCGTGTAGGTAGGATAGAAGTGCTGAGACTCTTCTCTATCAAACTTCAGCATTAATTATTGTTAATTAATTAATTGGTAGGATGGGGGGGTTTTGGTGTTTTTATTCATGGCGGCCATGTTGGTAGGATAGAGGTGCTGAGACCCTTCTCTATCAAACTACAGCATTAATTATTGTTAATTGGTTAATTGGTAGGAGGGGGGGTGTTGAACTTTTATTCATGGCGGCCGTGTTGGTGAGGTGCTGAGACCCTTCTCTATCAATATTCAGCTGTGTAGTGCCTCTTTAACTTAGGAATTCTCCTTCACTCCCACTGTTGGTTTTCCCCTCCAGCCACTCCCCCTACAGGATGCAAACCATGTATATGTTGATTCTTGCTTAGTTGGATGTCTGGTGTGTACAGAGGGGCTTTCACTTTAGGAATTCTCCATCACCCCCGAGCTGCGCATCGACAAGTCAGGACAAGAATATATCGTGACCTCATGAGCCGTTTTCTAGCAAGCGCCAGGTGTGCTCACCCCTTTCCCCAGCTTTCACTTCCCCCTCCTGGCACCTGGTTGGTGGGTCGTCAAGACGAGTTGAGACAAGAATAGATATTGAGGTCATCGGGGCGCCAGCTTGGCGGGCAGACAAGTCAGGACAAGAATGGGTCGTGACCTTCCTCCGGCACGAACCTCTCCTGACGAGCGTTCGGGGTAGAGTGTGATAAATGTTTCCCCTGCCTTTCACTTCCCCCCCCTCCTGGCACCATGTTGGTGGGCCGTCAAGACGAGTTGAGACAAGAATAGATATTGAGGTCATCGGGGCGCCAGGTTGGCGGCAGAGAAATCTGGACAAGAATAGATCGTGACCTCGACAACCTTGGGTTTTCCCGATGACGTAATCATTGCGTGTTATGTCGCAACTCTATCTGACACATGCACAATCAGGGGCCACGGAATCCTCAGTTAGGGGCCACTATCCCGGTACAAAAGTCTACTAAAATTGTTTGTTTGGCATCGTCTTTTACAATGCACGGATGTGTGTATCCGTCATGGACAGGACAATCTGGGTTTTTTCCTATGACGTAATAATTGCGTGTTATGTCACAACCCTGGCGCCAGGTTGGCGGGTCGTCAAGACAAGTTGAGACAAGAATAGACATTGCTCTCAGGCAATGGTTTTTCCCTAGCTCGACAAGACGAGTTGAGACAAGAATAGATATTGAGGTCATCGGGGCGCCAGGTTGGCGGGCAGACAAGTCGGGACAAGAATAGATCGTGTGACGTCGAACGAGGGAGGGAGGGTGTAAAGAGGGCCCCCACTTGGTTGTCTATTTATAAACGTTTGTAGAGCGGGTCAAGATGGACAAGTTACAGCAGCTGGTAAATATTGTCAACGAGGTGCAGACCGTAAAATTGTGTGATCTAGCCGTAGATCAAAAGCCTCGGTGGATAAAATAAAAGCCGTCAATACAAAGTTTGGGAGACGCCTAATAGCCTATCTAGATGGCGAGTTTTGTGTATTTCTACCCTGTCGTTTTGGTACTCTTACTGATGAAGACGTGTGTAAGTTAAATAAAGGAAAACTGGTATTTACCTGTGCAAAAGTAAAACCCGGTTCACCTACCATTGTGAACTTTGAATGCGTTTAAGCGGCGGTGCAGTTACCAACGGGCAGCGGTGTGGTTAGTACAGAACGTTCACCATGCTTGGAACAGGCTATATTAATTTAATGTTTGTTGGTCATACGATTAAGGGGGGCGTGCCTATATTACTGGGGAGAATGTTCACAGTGTGACGGTGAGTGATAGACAGTTAATTTACAAAATACAGGGCGAGGCTATATCGAGTTTTGCGACTCGAGCTGTCACACGATAAGAGCGATGGAAGTACTACCCTATGAGAGAATCGAAGCGACATACATATGTGATATGATGTGCGCCGTTTACAATTTCCACAAGGGGGATGTGGTAGCTGTGTTGCCCCGACCGCCACCACCGCCCTTCCGAGCTCCGCACCACCCGACGCCTCCGTCCTTCATGACGCCGCCATCGCCGCCCCCTGAGACACAGGCGAACACAGCCTCAGAGTCACAGGCGTACCCAGCCTCAGAGTACCCACCACCAGAGTTGTCTGTCTACCGGTCAGTAGAGTCACCTGTGTGCCCAGCGTCCGAGGCGTCAGATTCACTGGCGTATCCACAGTCAGATCCGTCTGTCTACCAGTCACCTACGCGCCCGCCACCACCGGAGGTAAAGTCCGAAGAACCTGTAAATCTCGAGGATTTAACAATTTACAGAAAATATAGGGGAAACGCCCGCCGACTACATACTCAGTCTGGGCAGTTTCGGTAACGTATTCCTTCCAAAGTCAATATATTATTTGGATTGTAAGTGCTTTAAATCTAAAGCACGCTGTATGATACATCTTGGAGGACAAAGTGTGATGTTTAAAAGTGAATTAATAAACTAGACATACTCTGCTGCTGTCATTGGAGCTAGCGGTGACATTTAGAAAAAAAAACAACGTTAGAGTTTGTGAGTAGAATGTGTGTTTATTTCTTTTGCTGCATCTACAATTGACATTATGCAGTTTAAATGCCGCATTTGTGATGGATCCTGCGCAAAGCTCTCCAATATTATTCGCCACAAAATTCAATGTCATCAAAATGTTGCTCACCAGGATACCAGTTGGGACGAGAAGATATTATGCAGGGCGTCAGACCTGATCGAGAAAGAGGAATACAATCGTGTCAAGTGCTTAAACGAACTTGAGAAAAACAAAAGTTATAACGTTGTGCTATCGGAAGAGACCGAACCTAATGTTATTGTGCTTGAGTGTGTTGGAAGAGTAAGATTGTCTGGTAAAAATTGTGGAGACATTGTCAATATACGCTCTAGCGCGTCTCAACGTGTCTTGAATTATTTTGGAGGTGGTTCCTACTCATTTTCTAGATGGTAGACGCCTTTTATATGTATTGGTCAAAATACCTAAATAATATTGCTGCTTGTTGTGAATGTTTTAAATTAATCAATTGCTAATTGTCAATAAAAAACTAACAATAAAATTGACTCCTACTCATTTTCTAGCTGGTAGATATCTTTTATATGTATTGGTCAAAAGACCTAAATAATATTGCTGCTTGTTATGAATGTTTTAAATTAATCAATTGCCGATCGTCAATAAAATGTAGTTATTATTTTTTAAATCCTTAAAATAAGTTGGTTGGAGAATCAAAGACCTGAAGTAGGCGGCAGCAATGTTGTGACTTAGATTGCCACCCAAAGAGCCTATAAACATCCCAATTTTCTGTATGATAATATGAGCGTCATATATTTTTAAATTGTGTAATCAAATCCTGAGGGCGTATGCTATATTGTTTGAGCCTGAGCTTATAAGCTATATGAGCTTGTATTTATAGGATAGGAGGGAGGTGTGGGTGTAGACGTTAAAACACAAATAAAACAATTTTTACAATATTTATTTACAAGCAAAAAAAGTATACACACCGTGTAAAGTATACTGTGAATATTTACAATATATATATTTGCATAAACATAATTGGTTTTTACAATATTGATTTACACACAGTGAAAAGTATACTGTGAATATTTACAAAATAGGGGGAATAGTGGCCTCGGTACTAAATATGATAAATATATATACACACAGTTTATTATATATATTTGAATAGATTTAAAATAAAAATATATACAATCAGTTTATTAGATTTGAAATAAATATATACAAACAGTTGACTAGAATTAAAATATATACAAACAACTAATTGACTAGAAAAAAATCAGGTAGGCGGAGGACTATACTGGCAAATAAAAAAATATAAAAAAGTAACCCAGGTGCATAAAAAATTTAAAAAATATGCTTGTTTTCATGCAAAAAAAAATATGAAAAAAATTTCAAATCTTTGAAACATGGTATGTCATTGGAACTGTCTAGAGTGAAAGAAAAAAGATGAATATTCAGCCCATCTAAATGATCACCTTTTATTCGTGGCGAGGGCGTTTACAAGGACTCTGATACCCAAACGGCAACGTATTAAAATCATCGGTTATCCTGAGTTTGATGTACACGGGCCGGTAGACTTTAGTCTGCGAAACGGTACATACAGTCACAAGACCTTTTCTTACAATTTTGTGCGGTATCTGTATGTATCTTTCCGCAGCCTGTTCGGTGACCATCGCTATCAAAACTTCAAAATTAACATCGTTCCGGTTGCCATAGTTTATGGTGATTCCTCGAAACTTGCACACCGTTTTTGTTTTGGCAGGATCGCCACCAACACAAACTCGGTACGCGTAATTCTTGGGACAGCCAGATACAAAGGCGCTAATGTAGCTTCCCGGACCGTAATCCTGAAGTTCATCAGTGAGGTCACCAAAAAAGTCTCCGGTTGGTAGATTCCAATCGCCGGGGCGTTCGGTGAATAGAACGCTGTCTGTATCATGATATAAAACGCGGTCCCCCAATTGTTCAAGGATACTATATAAGTGCAACCTAGCCATAGCAGTCGTGTAGCATGCCACCGCCACACTCGTGTTAGGGTTAGGGCGCAACGCGTCACGCGCATCCTTGTAATAGAGGAACATAACCTCATCATTTACATCAATCACGCTGTCCACGGTGATGTACGGATCCATCAAGTACTTGTGGATGCCCTGATAGTCGTTGACAACGGCTATGTGTGGTAAATCGGGTCTTTGCCCAAACTTTCCCCATAGTGAATTTAAAAAAAGTTTAGCCAGAGTGCGGAGACCAGGGTTTTTACAAACAGAGCCAAAATCGAATTTTACCCCTTCCCTTTCCTCATAATTTTGAATGTAAGCTAACTTTTCCTCTTGTGAGGTACACCACTCTGACCTTCCGCTGGCTTCTTGTTTAATTTAAAAAAAGTATCAATGTACCCGTGAAACAAGCTGCCAGAACGCGTCTGACGGTCGTAAACAGATACATTGTACTCCCACACTGCTTCAATGGTGGAGCCTCTCTCAACGGCTTTCCGTATCTCGTCAATCACCCAGATGCCTGTCAACATGCGATCTTTTTTGTCGTTGTGCTGACACGCGCCTTGGTTTTTCTCCTCCCCACATTTCCTGCACAAAATGAACATTAGTGTCGTGCATCCGTTTAGGCAATACGGGCAGGAATAAATCTCGTGGAGGCGTCACTGTAACTTTGGCTATGCTTTCTACTTGATCTATAGATGCACAATATGGTTCCAAGTTAATTTCGGGGTGGCCGACTGGGTATTTTTTGTACTTGCAAACGTATGGATACAACGAACATACATCCTCTTACTTGATCTTCTCTCCACAAGAAAGGTCTGCTTCGTGGAAGAGCTTGATACAATTTGTACGTCTGCCGAAGAATGCATCCCTAGGACTGAGAGGCTCCTTGGTATACACCTCGTGCCAGATTACAAATTGCTGTAAGTCCTTGTCTGTGCGTTTCATCGAATTAAAAATGCACTCTCACATCTCTACGACCGTGTAGCCGACATTCTTAAAATTTTCCAAACAAGCAATGGTCGCTTCATATTGGGTCTCCTTGGTCTCGTGGGGACTATTTTTGATAGGGGTGGTCCTATCAGGATAACAGAGAGGGCACCGGTGCCAATAATAGCCCCAGAACTGGAAGACGGTGGTGGTATCTCCAGCTTTATCAACACCGTCTACACGTCGCCCTAACACATATTCCTCACAGCCGTTACCCGCATTAAGAATAGAGACACCACGCTTATGGGCCTCCCAGCAGAGCCATTGTACAGCGACGTACGACTGTTGGTCTGCACACCGATAGCCACCGTTAGGGATAATACCGATAGTATTCTCCTTAAAATGACTTTAGCGGTAAACCAACATGGCCGCTCCAGCTATCGTACACGCCTCTCTAAAAGGTTACACATTTGCTTTTCCATGAGCATCTCTCTAAACTTCAGGCAGGCCTTCCGTAGGATCTCTACATCTTTCACACAATACAGTTCCAACTCGCGTTTAAAATCAAAGACATAATTTTCTTTGACCAACGCGTCATACCACTTCTCAAAGTGCTCCTTTCCCTCAACTGACATCTCGCCGATGCCATAGTCTTCCTTTGGCGGCAAGGAACCACTATACCCCGCGTTTTCTTTTTTATTAAAAAAATGGTGGAAATGTCCCTTGGCCAATGACTCGTCCAGGCCAAATTTTTGGGCAATTTGGACAGTGACATCGGGAGAAAGTTAAGCGAGTCAATAAAGTGGACCGGACCGTAACATATGGACATGATTTTCCCACCGTTCATTATAAGTTCTGTAGTCCATTTTTTAACCTCAATCATATATCTTAAAATAAAATTTCGATCATAGGATTTCGCATTATGGCTGAGGAGGGTGATATCCTTAAATTTTGAAGCTTTAATTTGTTCTATAAATTCAAAAAATTAGGCCATTGTGGTATCACCCTTGAATATGCGAGTCCTATCGCCCCCAAATTCTGTGCAATGATAGTCACTTGCATCTATATGTACAAAGGCCTTACAACACGATTGCACGACACAGAGGTTTTGTTTGTGCAAGTACGTGCCGGCCTCACCTTGAAGAAGCGTTTCTTGTCTGCATTCAATATCGAAGAATACAAACATGAAATTACTCTTTTCCAGAGCCAGCTTTGATGGGGCCTGCTTCATATAACAGAAATGACCAAAAGGACAATGGGTCTCGCATACTATACAAAAAGTCTCATAACATTTATGTGAATAATTTGATTTTTCCAAACTTAAAAATTTCCTGCCTACCTCGCAAACCTTTTTGACATCACAGACCGATCTGTGACCTCTGCAAAAACCGGGACGTTTATGGTAATCAAAGCACGTCTGGTTTGTGAACCAACGCCCGCAGTCTTTACAGAGCACAGATCGTCCTCCTCTACAAACCGCTTCAGCGTGGCACTTTTTTCACGCGGATTCACACTTGTGCGCATTCTTATTACTGAATGGCACACGGCACTTACGGCAAAAGTACCCACACTTAAATGCGGCTGTCAAGGATGTTATGACATCAAAATGGTTTTGCTTGTCGTCGTGAAAATACAAATCCATGTAGCCTTTAAAGGAATCTTCGGATGGAGTAGGCCCGTCGTATAGGACCTGTCTCCCTCTACGTTCCCTAAACACCGTGATTTTGTATTCGGAGAGGTTTGCTTGAAATTGTTTCAGTTCAGTGAGTCCACCACCTTTCAAAAGATTCACATGGGCACCATGGCATAAATCTTCTTTATTGTATTTTTGAATATTACGACCCATTTTGATTTGTTTAAAGGTGTTCTCATCCATGCATCCTGGTTCTATTTTATTATCACATATAGCTTTGGTGACAACCAAGGCATGGGCAAGGCAAAGTATGTCGTAATTTTGAATCGTAATGATCCCTTTGTTATTACGACTATATGTGCTAGCGGGAGAGAGTTTAACACAATAACGTCCACTCACGCGAGGCTCCTTAAAGTGACAGAGTTTAACGTACAATGGTGCTGTACTCAAAAACAAAGTATTACTCTGCAACACGTGACTTACGTTATCAAGCACTGCTCTAGCGTCTAGCTGGTCTACTCGCCTAAATGAGACATACACAGGGCTCAACGTAGAGTCAGTGCTATTCAAAAGTAAGCCGACGTGGTCATCGGCGCTAACGCCGTGGTCCTGCAGCCGATGGAGCAAATTAATAATTTGTTCTTCAAGCCAGTTTAATGTGTCACGATCGCTTGCTGGAGCACCAAGCTGTACTGTAATTTCTCTACCAGTATAAAAGAAACGCCTCCATTAAGTAATCCTCTCTTCAACGATAAGGAGAGGGATGCCATTTTGCAATGCTCCACCTTTTTGACTTACCGAGCCTCTAATTCCCGGTTGTGGGGCCGAAGATGGTCCCGCAGTAGCAAGCTCCACGCTCCCGATCTTCCGCACCACCGCAGGGGCTCGAACCCCGTCTCTCTGGCTTAGAGGCCGTGGCGAAGGTGGTCCGGCCGGCGGGATACCGGGGCTCGAACCCCGTCTCCCGGGAGTTGGGGCGCTGCGGGTACGCCTGGTTGGAGGGGTCCCATAGCTTGTGATGGTGGTGTGAGGAGGATGGTGTTGCAATTTCCCGCCTCCAGTTGCCCTATAACACACACACACACGCGCGCGTTAAAATATAATATGTAAATTAATCTAACTCTATGAAGTGTTAAATCTACAAGGAATCGAACCCAGACTCTTCGCAAGAGTGTAATAAATACACCGTCCATGGATGTTAATCTATTGCTATGAAGGGTCGCAAGAGTGTGATAAATACACAGTTCATTACTGTTAAACATATAGGGAATCGAGCCAGGGATCCTTCACAATGTGTGTATAGTAAAATACAGTCCAAGGCATTTAATCTATCACCATGCAGGGCTAAATCTATAGGGGAATCGAACCCGGGACTTATTTTAGCACTATGAAAGCTTAAACTCGCATTTTCACCGATGCCCTGGAATCAAACCCTGGACCTCTCTCTAATTAATAAAGCAAAAAAAATTCCCGCTGAATATTATAATTTTAATCCGTTGAGGTAGGACAAAGTGTTTATTTATCGTTTTATTCCCCCCCCCCCATAAAAAAAATATTAACACCGCTTTCACAAAAACCTATGACGATCATAGCCGCAAAATGGCGCTATATTACACAAAATCAGTAACGATTAAAAAGGAAAAATAATTACTTTTAATTATGTTTAAAATATTGTTTCGAGTCGGACATAAAAAGAAATGAAATATTATGAGAAAACTCAAGTTTACGTTATTTTAAATGTAATATATAACAGGTAATTAAAGAATTAAAGATCTTTACATTTTTTAACAAAACTGTGATCTTTTACAAGTGCTAGCAACCCAAAACCTAAACATGTGATTTTCGAACTGTCATCCAGGTAAAAAAACCTATCGTGAATGGAATATAGTCACCGTGCTCCTAAAAGTGGTCAACTTAGACTGTTAATAACGGCTTGGAGACATTCGGGCTGGTTTCTCTCTCTCTCTAGGTTATGAACGGCCATTGAGAGCGAAGAAACCAAACAAGAGGGAGAGAGAGAGAGCCTGTTAATATTGATGAGAAGCGTTCGGCCTGGTTTCTCTCTCTCTACGATGTCTTAACACAAGTCGGTAAAAAATAGAAAAATAAAGGTTTTTTTAAAGTGTATACTAGTACAATTCTCCCAGGTGACAAAAGTGTTCGATCTCGGGATGATATAAGGGCGTTTGCGCGCGCGCGAGAGAGAGAGCTACACATAGACTATTTTCAAACTAGTGGCTACATGTAACATGTACTTACATAGCAGCTGGTCGAGGGCGTCCAAATCTGCCCAAACAGACGGGGGAGCATTTCCCGCGACATCGTGTGCCTCATGCGGAAGGGGTGGTGATGAGAGGATGCCTGGGGGTGTGGTTAAGCCCCTCGGGAACGGCAGAGGGCAGAGGGTTGTACAGCCATGACAACCACCGGGGGCTCATCAACTAGCAAAAAAAAATAACACCATTGTACGCCACAGATGTATTAAGCAAAAAAACCATTAAAATATATGAAACGATTTAAAAAACATACATGATTGTATATAGTTTTCTAGCGACTCGAAGCTCATCTTACTGTTTACTGCTGTCAATTACAAATTAAAATGACCGATTGTGATGATTTGAGCTGTATTTATAACCATCTCAAAGGGCTTGCCGACCTAAATACAATAAGGGTCTCGGCGCATGCACAGAGACTGTTATTTCGTCAGTCGGCTCCTACCCAGCGACTCGGATGGATGTGGCTGCTCGCTGCTCTGTTCAGTCAATAGTCGGTATTAAAGTGCTGGTTATGTTATGTTAATATAGCTGTGCACTTATAATGACTCATTACAATAAATAAACTTCATTTTAGCTCTAATTATATTGAAAATAACTTTCATCTTAAGAACTAATTACTCTTATTCGAACATTCTACTATTTGGTCAATTGACATTGATGAACACTCTTTTAATTTTTGATTTGTTCAATTCATTTTTGTAATTTTAATGATTGTATTTACCAATGAAAATTCCGTAAAAATAAAATATTTTGTACTTGAAAGAAATACGATGTTAACAACATTGCGTTTCAGTTAAGCTAAAACTTTTAGAAATCATAAGGTCCCGGGTTCGATTCACATGTAAGGATGTCTGTTGGAGAAAATTGATTTTCAGCGATTTCAAAACAAAATTAAGATAATTAATATAATTTTTTTCATCTTAATGGATCAGGAATTGGGAAGGTTGATTTAGAGGACGTTAACCCGCATTTGCGTGGAAGTAGAGTAGAAACACCAATGAAATATTTTGTACTTGAAAGAAATACTATGTTGACATTGGGTTTCAGTTAAGCTAAAACTTTTAGCAATCATAAGGTCCTGGTTCGATTCACATGTAAGGATGTCTGTTGGGGAAATTGATTTTCAGCAATTTCAAAACAAAATTAAGATAATTAATATAGTTTTTGTTTCATCTTAAGTACTAATTACTCTAATAGATCAGGAATTGGGAAGGTTGATTTAGAGGAAGTTATCCCGCATTTGCATGGAGGTAAAGTGGAAAACCCAATAAAATATTTTGTACTTGAAAGAAATACTATGTTGACATTGCGTTTCAGTTAATCTAAAACTTTTAGAAATCATAAGGTCCCGGGTTCGATTCACATGTAAGGATGTCTGTTGGGGAAATTGATTTTCAGCGATTTCAAAACAAAATTAAGATAATTAATATAGGTTTTTTTTCATCTTAATGGATCAGGAATTGGGAAGGTTGATTTAGAGGAAGTTAACTCGCATTTGCGTGGAGGTAGAGTGGAAAAACCACCCCCCCGTTCACCCGACCAAGATTCGAACATTCTACTATTCGGTCATTTGATGAACACGTTTTTGTTCAATTCGTTGTTGCAATTTTAATGATTGTGTTTACTAATGAAAATTCCGTAAAAATAAAATATTTTGTACTTGAAAGAAATACTATGTTAACATTGCGTTTCATACTAAACTTGTAGAGCCATTTAGTATAGTGGGTTTGTACACGTAATTCAACGGAAATTATTTTTTTGTTACTATTCCGCCTAGTTATTTACAAAGTGTTTATGTGGCGGGGGTAGCAATAAGTGTTGTGAGATATTAGGGGAAGGCCCTCGCTCAACTGTTTGTGACGGCATTCAAGGAAGAACGGCAATAAAATAGCACGTTGGGTGAAGTTTTTATGACAGCACTCAACCATTGTTGTACTTTATGGGGTGGGCACCGACTCCCTTCGTTCATGACAGGCTCGGTGGGCGGGGGACCATAATTTTCGCATCACCGTTCAGCTCTGGGGGTGGAAGGTGAATTCAGGAAGTGTAAGCTGGGGGAAAGGGTGAGCACACTTGGCGCTTGCTAGAAAACGGCTCATGAGGTCACGCTCTATTCTTGTCTCAACTCGTCTTGACGACCCGCCAACCTGGTGCTAGGAGGGGGGAAGTGAAAGTTGGGGAAAGGGGTGAGCACACCTGGCGCTTGCTAGAAAACGGCTCTTGAGGTCACGATCTATTCTTGTCCTGACTTGTCGACGCGCAGCTCAGGGCTGATGGAGAATTCCTAAAGTGAAAGCCCCCTCCGTACACACCAGGCATCCAACTAAGCAAGAATCAACATGTACGTGGTTTGCATCCTGTAGGGGGAGCGGCTGGGGGGGGAAAACTAACAGTGGGGGTGAAGGAGAATTCCTAAGTTAAAGAGGCATTACACAGCTGAAGCTTGATAGAGAAGGGTCTCAGCACCTCACCAACATGGCCGCCATGAATAAAAACTCCGACACCCCCCATCCTACCAATTAACAATAATTAACGCTGAAGTTTGATAGAGAAGGGTCTCAGCCCCTCCAGCCATGGCGCGAGCTTCGTACAACGCCCTAATCGATGAATAAAAAACACCCACCAATTAAGCAAGAACCAACACGGCCGCCGTGAATAAAAAACTCCTACCAATTAATTAACAATAATTAATCAACAAGAACCAACATGTACGGGGTTTGACAAGGGGAAAGTAGGTCAGGGTAGGGGGGAATAACACCCAATCAGAGAGCAGGAGGAGGGGGGCACTCGGCCAATCAGAGAGCAGGAGGAAGGGTCACGTGACCTGGCTCGGCCAATCAAAGCTCAAGGTCAAGTTGTGATGAGGCATCAATATCACTACTATGATCTGATAGTCCCGGGGGAGTTTGACTAAAGTCTGTTAGCCAAACTCTCACGTAATTAAAGTCTCTTATAGAAAGTTAACATGTAAAGTTAACGTTTTTGAAGTCTTTATTCTTTGACATGAAAAATACACTTTGTTAACATTTTGAAGGTGCCCATTAGGCCCTTATTTAGTCTTTGTGTATTATCCTGATGGATGGATTCAACCCGTAACGTTGTTCTGTCTCTTCAAGACCGACCCATTTGAATATTGGATATATTACAAGTTTTTAACTCTCTCTTAAATTATCTGCGCAATTTAAAGATATGTAGTTATTATCTATTTGTTTGGTTTTCAACATATCTCAGTTTGATTAACGAGACCTTGTAAAGTTTTCTGCTCTAATGTTATTGTTTTGAATAAACCGTTCATATTGTTGCTTTTAAATATTGCTAATAATTTCCCTTGTCACTTGTTCCCTTTTATCTTATAAATGGTCGTAAATAAAAGTTAACAGAGTAGGGTTGTAACACCAAAACATTTTAATCTCCACGTCTTAGATTGTTCAGGATATACGTATATTTGATAGTTGCTCTAATTGGGTAGGGATGAGGAAGGAAACATTTTAGAGATAATCCACCCGCATTTGCTTGGAAGGAAAGTGGGGAAGCCCTTTAGGAAAAACCACCTTCAGTAGACATGTCGGCGTACCACCTAAATCGTGGGTGCGTGCCATAGATTTGCCATTCCTGGCCTATACTGACATCACAATTCACGAGCCCTCACAGATAAAACCATCACACTCATACAATAATAGCGTAATTAGTACAAGTAAGAATTGGTAGTCAAATTTGGGGGAGTAAAACTAATAAACATCATCTCATCTCTTTTGGAGCCTCTGCTGGTGGTTCATTCACAAACCAGGTGTCAAACGTATATTTACGTTTTATAAGGCTTCACATTTTTATATAATTATTAGCTAACACTAATATTTATTACATTAGTAACAACAAACAAGCAACTAGTACTATAATACTGAATACTTTCTCCTAAAGCACACACCGACACAACAACCTTGCACTACACTCAACACTGTACTAACCATTAATACGGTGCTGTTCAAATTTTTGGATGATTTCAAAATGTCCACAGTTAAAATATTGCTCTTTGCGTAGTTGCGTTGAAAGAGAAGATGGGGGAAATTCAGGTATTCAGCATACATAAACTGTCGACTTTATTTCTGACAACTATCCTTTTATTTAAGACGCTATTTCAGCTTGATGATTCCTAAAGTAAGATCTTACAATTGTTAGCAAAACTGTTTTCATACTTTTCTCAGACCCCACAACTCAATTCATACCAAGAAAAGCCCCCCCTCCTCCTCCCCAATACCAATTTGAATGTAGACAAAAATAAAAGGTATTTGAAATGTCTGACGATCTAATTTTACAATCATAAGTTTTACAAGTTTAATCTTGAGGGTGGATTTTAAAATAATAATAATTTAACTAGTATTTGGTTAAAGGCATTTACATTAAGTATTCTGTAGTGAAAGTAAAATGCTATACACCCTGTAAAAAATTAGGTTTAAGTGGACCCTTTAATTAGGGTGGTCCAATAAATTCCAGGGGGATCTGGACCCCAGGACCCCCACACTTTCTACACCCTTGCTCAGCTGTATTATGAATATAGGCGAAAACACGAATCATATATATGTAAAAAGGAAAAAAAACTTTGAGTAAAGTTAAAAGGTCAGAGCTGAGACATATTTTACAATATCTTTACAGATTCTTTGTAGCTTGATGTTACTACGCTGCAAGGTCAATGGAAATAGATTAAAATGAAATTTGTGCTAGTGCATATTTCAGAACCTGAAGAACAATATCTGACATTGGTACATGAAGCAAAGCTTTGGGGGGGGGGGGGGGGGGGGAATGAATAGCCTATAAATTGTATTAATGACAGTTTTTTGGAAATTTTTCTGAAAAACACTGATAACTTAAGTAAAGCACTCCAAGATTCTGGAATCGAACTGTACGGAGCTATATTGTGGCCTTGTGTAACCTATTTTGGCTGATATTTGAAACAAAGACAAATTTTAATATTTTAAAAACATTTAAAATATATTTACTTGAAATTCTGATTACAGACTATGCAAAGGTCAAAATAGTACAAGGAAGAGACTGTTTGATAAAACACCAGAGGAATTGCTACTAGAATTAGACCTAAGAGCAAAAGATGCATTTCGAATTCAGACTTTTTAACGTATTGTAGACTTACTTGCCAAAGAGGCATAAAGCCCATTACATTATTCCTTCAGTTTTCCTGCAGCCTATTCTTTATTAAATACAAAGACAAGTCACCATATATTAGTCACATTTATAAAAAAACGTTGATGAGTTTATTATGTTTTCTACTTTGTACAGAACATAACATCTGCTGCAGGGATGATAAAATCCCAAAATAAGATAAACTTGTCACAAGTTTTATAAATGATCATATTGCTTAGAGCAGCGATTCCCAACTTTTTTTTTTTCTCTCCCATACCCCTTGATTAGGCTTTTCATTTATGAATACTTCCTCCGCAAAAAAGAGTATTTTTGTTAGGTAGTAATGTTCTTAGGTTAGCTAAATAATCAAACGACTCAAATTAATGACATTTATAGGGTTTTATTTTACATTTTACAATTTATTTCAATTTTTTATAATAGCAGCCTAACATAAAACAAATAAAAATTGCATTAAAATAATTGTTAACCACATTAACTTATGATGAAAGTTCATAACCAAGGACTTATCCAGGAGGAAGGCCTGGAGGGCCCGTTCCCCCCCGAAATCTAGATACTTTATATATCTTTAAATTTGTTTTTACAAAAAAGACCCTCAATAAAAAATTAAACATAATTACCTTTGTGTTGGAATGTTGGTATAGGGGGGAGGGAGTGTCTGGAGCTATGATGTTATTCATATCTAGAAGGGGAGCCCAAAGAGAGGGGAACCAAGTGCGCCGATAGGGGTAGGCCATATATTACAGGTAGTTTAGTAACAAATAAAGACACCAAAGATCTGCCCAACAGTGTTAGGAGCTAGCATTAAAACAGTGCCCCCAGCTATTTTTAAGGTTTCAATTTTTATTTTTAATCTGGGTGAGGGCTTATGAATTTTAAAACTAATTTTTAACTACTAAATATAATGACGATTTAAAATGGTACGAATACTAATGGGCGCCACAATGAAGAGTTAACAATTCGTCACCCGCTCCCTCAAATCAAAATACCGTAAAAGCTAATCCTACAAAATTTAATCAAACCTGTCATATTAGATTTAATTAATTTCGTAAAAACGCCAACAAATTCGGGTGGATCTGAAACTTTTTCCTTTATGTTGTTCCTTCTTTTTAGGAGACAAAGATTGCTTTAAAAAGCGTCTTTTGAGGTTTAAATTAATATATTTTACCGGGGGAAGACCCCTAGACCCCCACCCCATTTCATAGAATACTCCCCAAACGCCTTACCCCCCTCGGGTAAAATGCCTACCATCAAGTGAGAAATATGGAAGTCACCAGCTCGCGCACTTAGAATCACCAGCTTTGTCAGTTTTCATCTGAAATTGGGCCCCCACCATAATTTTTTTTCTGGCTACGTGCCTGTTCATAAAAATATTTCACCTTGATATATATATTTTCAAACGAGGGTCTTAATAATTTAAATGCAATGGAGTTGAGTTTTTTTAATCAGGTTCTGTGTTAGTGAAAGGCAATAAATATCGTATTTCTTTATCACCGAGTTCTTGGTACTCTTCTTTCGTTGCTGCCCAGAATTAAATGGATTTTTTTAAAATCAGATTGTAAAGAAGAATCACTCTAAGCTTCAATCTTTCTTTCTTTTTCAGAAACTGATAAGTTTTCCGCTTGTTGAAAGAACAATTCGTTGACTGGATTTGAAGTCCAGTTATCTTCACTATTTCGCTTAGGAAAATACTGTCTGGACGACATCTTAAATCCGTTAAAGTGAGCTATTATACTATTTTTTACTTCTTTTGACAATATCAGCTCTTTCTCAGATAAGAAACTGTGAAATGTCTCAAAAAACTTCACACTGTTCTCTTTTATTACAAGATTCCCAAAATCCCAAATTCTTGATCATAGACTCGATTTTGTCATATGGTCATGGAACCGTTCTGTAATCCTAAGCTAAGTTTATTTATTTCTGAAAAAAAAAATCGAATAAGTACGCAAGCTGTTAAATCCATTCACTTTTATGAAATTAGATCTCAACACAAAAGGCTGGTCTTAAAAAAATACGTGCTTTTCCTCGTGAAAGCCACCTCACTTCTGTGTGCAAAAGTAGTGTGTAGTTTGGAGGCTGTCCATTTATTCACACAATAATTTGAATAATCTGGAGTCTGTTGAATTGGCATTAATAAAATTAACAACTTTCACAGATTGATTGAGCACTTCCTTTAATGAATGTGGCAGGGGTTTGGTCACTAGGCTTTGTTTGTTAAAACAGCAATAGCTACAAGCTACATGAGGAACGACTTCTTTGATGCGACCACGTAAGATTTTATAACAGCCAGACATAGGTTTTCCACCATCCGTGCAAACACCACAGCAATTGGTCCAATCAATTTCTTTTTCACAAAAAAATAACCCTGAATGGCATTAAATATGTCCACGCCTGTACATCTTTCAGTGAGAGGATAGCACAGTAAAATATTTTTCTCTTCAAGCACGTTATCATTTAAATATGTTTCAACAGCAAGCAAAATTGACAGATTGGAAACATCAGTGCTTTCATCCACCTGTATTGAAAATAAAGGACTCTTTTTACTATTTAAACTACTGTAGATTCAATGTCGTCAAGACATATCCTTAATTCACCGAGAAACTGTAGTTTGAGAATGTAATATTGTTAATTTTTTGGACATGGTCTTCACCAAACATACATTGAAAAGCATCTTTGATGCAAGGAGATATCAAATAATCAGATATTGTATGATTTTTACCGCTTTTAGCAATACGGTAACTTATTCTATACGATGCTTCAACCACATTCTCATAGACTTTGTTTGCAGATAACACAAAAGAAGTTGGATTAGGGTCGTTTGATAGTCACTGGAAAAAACTAACATATTTTTGTTTAAAAATTGGATGTTTAGTCTCTAAATTGTGAATTAATAAAGATGATTCCATGTCACCGCTAGACAATATCTCTCCACAAACAACACCCGGTGGTTTGGGACAGTCCTCATCTCCTGTGAATGAAAATCCATATATCAAGTATTCATCAGAATATTTTCTCTTCTTTGCAGGAACACTGATGCTTTGAGTTTTTTTTAATAGTGCTAACTTTATCTCTTACCAGAACAGGCCTATCAGTCGCTGCACCCCAGTCCCCTTGCGCTTGTAAATCATCAGACTGCTTCGAAGTACATGCAACTTCCGATCAGCAGGTTGAATTTCAATGCTAGTTGCAGCTCTTTTAAGAGTTCCAGTTTTCAACCACTTATTCATTTTGAGACACAAAACAATATCAACAGAAAGTCACTCAAAACAATAAATAATAGCTAAACACTTCAAATTAAGCACTCATACAAAAGTAACGAAGCTAAGCTTATTAATACACGTTACTCACTTGGCGCTTAATCGAACAATAAAATGATGGCGTTTTTAAATGAAATCTTTGAAACCAGAAGCTCTGAGACAAATCGGGATATTTCTAGAATTACTAGAAACGTAAAGAACAACAATAGAAAAGGGGGATAGAAAGAAGAGTGTGTGATGCTCAGTAATAGTTTGGCGAAGAGGGGGAGGACACATGCGTAATCGCGTGATATGATTGGTGGTGGGCGGGGCTAGTGAGTAGTGACAACATATTATCAATCACCTACTAGACCTACGCCTATTCCTTCATTTTCATCATTTTGCGAATAGGCCATTGGATTTTCACATGAGTGTCACTTTGTAAACCAAAACTCTATAACTCTGTTTTTGTGTTTTCATTCTAACCCCTTATTTTTTGGTGTTCTGTCTGCCATTATCATTATTATTTTCACGTACCCATGTTGTAAACCACTGGCTTGGAGGATATAATATATATTTTGATAGTTGTATCAAATAAACGACAAAGATAATTTTTATAAACTTGAGCAAATCAAGAACTTACTGTTTGCGCTCAGCTATGAGCTAAATCTCATTTTGTATTTGGCTCTTCCGTGCAATAAGAATGGTATTACTCGTAATATGAACTATGAGGACGTTATTAATGACTATTCTGCAACCAGGATAAAATATTTTTAAGAAATGTTATAAGTAGCCTAGACATTGTGGAATTAATTGTTTGAAATATAATTTTGAATTTTAAGTTGTATTATTTTCTGTCTATTTTTCTCCCTTTTAAAATCAGGATTTTCTAGTTTTATTTTTAAAATAATCCGTCCCTTGTAGGCCCTATAACTTTGTCTACGATGTCTAATAAGGAATCTAGCTTTGAAATAAAAACTTATTTTTGTAAGAGTTTCATCTCATTTCTTTGTTATTATTAAAAACAACACATCCTGAAATGGATACTGTCCATGGAAAAACTAGAACTTTTATAGTATATTTAAAAATAAGTTCTTACATTTAGTTTAATACACTAGTCAATCGTTTTAATCGAAAAAGATACCTGAACACTGGACCATTTGATTGATACGCCATTGCTCTTACCACTGAGCTATCCAGAAATCGTCCCGTGCCCAAGGAACAGACAAATAATATACCCAGACACTCAGCCTCCAGCTTAAAATGGTTGCGCTCCTTTTAGGAAGATTGAGTCCTCCTTCACCACTAGGATCGCTGCGGTTAGTCCTATCATCACCCAACACTGGCACTAGCGAGGCCCGTTGAAGGATTCAAGTTGGCAAAAGGAGCGGAGTGGAACCCCCGTAAGGTTGGGAGTCTCTTTCTTCTCTGTGGCCTAGGTTCATTCCCCTCATATTTTAAGGTGGAGTCTGTGGTACAGGTGTAGGAATAGTCAGCTACATATGAGCTATCAAGTAAAATGCAGAGCTGTCAAATAATTGATGCAGCCACCTTCGACTCGTGATAGTTTATGCTGCAATTAGTAGAGAAGGATGACCCTGAACACGGAGCGACTCCTGGATAGCTCAGTGGTAGTATCATTGGTGTCAACGATCCTGGGTTAGATTCCCGTGTCCATGTAACATTTTACAATTAAGATAATATGATATTTAGAAGCGAATATAACTGTAATCAACACCTACAATATCTTGGTTATTTAATATAACATTAGTCAATATTAAATTAAAAACTACAGATTATAATATTGGTTGTAAATAACAATTAATTCATATTTTAGAAAAATAAACACAGGAAATAATAGCAAAACAACTTAATACATATTGTGATACATTACTGAATCAACAATATTTCAAAAAACTTTACTACGTTGACACTGTGTGGATGTTAGATGTATCATATAATACACTTTTCCTAATTTATGTATTTATACTCTACACATTTCAGCTCATGGCTGGTTTCACAATTTGAGAGCCACTTAAGGCTGGTTCACACAAAACGCTAAGCTATCCTGTGCTAAGGTTTTGTCAGTTTGGTTTCACGCTCATTTTTAAGATAAGCTATGGTTCCTTTTCTCCCTCCTGAATTCACTTTGGTATCTTTCTAGTCTGCTCCAGTGAAGATAAGTAATGGCATCCTTCAAAATATTTTGTTTGAGCTAAGAATATAGTTCTGAGGAAGAGGAACTGTTGATACTAGCAACTGTTTTGGAAGATGAAGAAAATGTAGGAGGTGGGAGTTTGACTTGTTTAATTAGCAGTCCCATTGTAATAAATAAATATTTATTAAATATAAAGCCTAAATAGAATATTATATAAATACATGTGAAACACACTGAAAACAATATGTTCAACACTCTAGCACTGCGTCTGTTCAACACGTAGCCAAAGTTGTGTTATGTGCAAACGCAACGTAAGATGGCTCAAGATGGAAGATAGAAAAATTGACCTGCCAGCAATCGGAAAAAAAACAAAAAAAAACAGCACGGCGTAGCAACGCATAGCATAGCTTAGATTAATTTTCATTGTGAACCAACCTTAAGAAGGAATTAATAATAATTGTTATAATTTCCTATATGGGCCTACAAAATTTTATGTTCAATTTTAACAATGTTGGGTGCTCAGAGTATACACCAAATTTTAAAGACTTAACTTCTGACGGTAATAGGCCCCTACATGTAAAATCCTAGCCGATTGAAAGGTAAATGATATTTCTAAGAGTTTGGTTTAACGCGTGGGTACTTGTAGAGACAATATTTGTTTACAATAAAACTAGATACCATCTATGTATTTTTCCTGATATGAATAATACTTTATATAAGGTCTTTTTAAATCAATCTAATCTGTTGTTTTATTCTTTTCCGGAACTGATGCTAGTGAGGGGTGAGCTGAGCTCCTTTTCCCTAATCCTAGCCGTACGGTGAGTAGGATCCTCGCCAGTCAGCCAGTACGTGCGCATTTCACCCTTGCCCTAAACAACAAACACAAACTATTATTTGATTAAGCATCTACAAATTCTTTTTTGAACAAACAATCAAGATAATTATAAACTTGACGGAAATACTGTGCTGTCTATGTAAAGTAGCTTAATAGGCATTGGGGGTGTGCGAAGTTTCTAAAAGTCGAAGTTAGTGATTAAATCACCTTCTCAGTGACTTTGAGATCTTCAATAACCTTTTAATATTCGAAACATTTGAATGGAAGAAGGAAACGTCGTTAAATCACGAATATATTTGAAATATCTAACTAAATATTATATATTTCTACATGGAATGATTTTTAGGACAGCTATTAAACAGTAACTTAACACAGCCTATAGATAAAAATTAATTACATCTATAGTGCAAAAAAAAACTTGTCAGCTCGCAAGTGAGCCATACTGACCGAGCAGCCGCCGAATGTTGACGAAGCACAGATAAAATCAAACATGTCAGCACAAAATAATACTGTGTCCTTTGTATTTTTCTCTAAACCTTCATTTTACCTACCATTTTACCGCTTGGGTTATATGCATTTGTATTAATTGCGTTAGTTTATTGAGGATGAGGATAGTTTGTATTTAGAGGTAGTGCACCTGCATTTACGTGGAGAGAAAGTGTAAAAACCTTTCAGGAAAAAATACCCTCATAATTTGAACCTTAATCTCCCCGTCATCGGCAGTACAGTCTGTTGTGAGTGATGCCTTAGAACATGTGTCCACTGAAACACGTCAATATATAATTTAAAAATTTAAAGTATTCTAATGTGAGAACAACAAAAACTTTATCTTTGACTTCAGTTTTGACTTTGTTTTACACGCTTCAAGATTAGCTTCGGATTCGCTTCGCATTTAAATAGTGAGCTTCTGTTACCCTTTGTGGTCATCGTGTCTTACTTAGATTCATTCTCTCAAAATGTCCCTTTTATCAGGAATATCCCCAAGTCGTAGGCTGACCTTGATGAATGTTAGGCCTCGTTCGTCGTACAAATATCCTCCAAGTCTATCTAGTAGTTGTTTGGTAGTTTCCGACATGTGAATTTTGAGAGCCTCCCCAGAGGACTCCATACGTGAGGCCGTGTTGACAGTGTCCCCAAACAGACAGTAGCGTGGCATCTTGAGTCCGACCACGCCAGCCACACACTGACCTGCAAGAGACAACTCATTTAGTCAGTTGGTACTTACATACCATACATTCCGCAGGCTCGCGACCAAAATGGAGCCCACCCACCCAAGGTGAAAGTGTTGTTTTTATTTCATACAAATTTTACTATTCAATAAAAAAAATCCCTCAATAGTCACTCTATTTATAATAATGTCATGCTCTGTAACATTAATATTTAACAATATATAAGTAAATCTCCACAAAAAAAAAAAAAAAACTTGGAGGAAATTATAAACAATTTCGCAGAGATCAAAGCAGCAAGAAAAAGAGTTTTAAGTGTCGGTGTTTGTTTAGCCTTTATAAGTGTTTATATTGTTTATAATTTTGTTTATAATATTTATTCGAATGTCATTCCATTTTAATAAATCAAAGATAACTTATAGAACTCTTTTTTTTCCATTAGAAATTAGACCTGATGCCCAAATTGTGTAAAAATACGGTCACGTGTGATTATAAATAATCAATGGCGAACAACATGAAGACATGAAAAGAGAGCCCGAGAAAAATAACGTAACAGTCTAGATTTCCGGCGAGTAGGCGTGAGAAGAAAGATAACGCTTCAACTAAACTTTCAACATAGAGGCACAAAAGATAACGTTATAATGTACAAGAAAAGTGCTGGATTCACTGTGTTTTTGTTATTGGCAGGTAATAGATATGATAAAGACGAGCAGAAAAAAAAGAGCGGGCCTTATGGTAAAAACATTGGTTACAACAAGACACAAATTTTCAGACGTTATTATTTTGCGTGAACTTGAACTAAGCTCCAAGGACGACTATAAAAATATTTGTGTACGAGATGTGAGTGTTTTCAAAGTTCCTACCCTTAATGGTCCTTTAATATACAAACAGTACACAGTGATGGGATTCCATCCAATCCCACAGAGGAAAAACTGATAGCCACGTTCAGGTTTCTCGCTACCGGGGATTCTCGGAAGACTTGAACAGTTACAGTTATACAGTTACCGTGTCTCCGCAAGCCCTCGCAAAGATCATACCCAAGTCACATGACGTAATATTTAAGTGTTTATTATTTATATTATTATTATTATTATTATTATTATTATTATTATTATTATTATTATATTATTATTATATATTAGCACCGCGACTTCTACCCATTCGGGTTATACGCACTTACTCTAATGTGTAATGGTAGGGTGATTGTGAGATGAAATGGAGGACCTACAGTTTAACGTGGAATCCGAACCACGGTGGAGGCCTGGCATTCCCCACATTCACAAGATGTATTTAAGTGTTGAGAGAGGAGTGTATGAAAGTAAAAAATACAAATAGCATTATAATATTACAAATAAGAAATGCAATGCATTTTACAAAATACAGGTAATTGTAATCAAATGAAATGGTAGACTGGAGTAGGATTGCAATCGTTTACAAAAATCATTTTTACAGCGTTTACTTTATGGTTTAATCAAAAGTGACAAATGCAGATATGAGCTAATTTATGTATAAGTGTTAGTAGATAGAATTACTTTTCTTTTGGCCAGATCCCTTCTTGTGAAAATTGGAATATATTAGCTTAGCAAGAGCTGTTTTTATTATTATTAAATGGAGAAGAATCTTTTTTAACAATAACTTAAAACGTTTTATCTTTATTCTTTTAAGTCAGGTTTATTTGGAAACCAACTATTTTCATCCTTAATTCTTTAATTGTCGATTGTGGTATGTAAAAGATCCCTGGAAGATATGGTAAAATACCTTTCAGGCAAAACTTGTAGGCTCTTTCTCACCCACTTGTAGAATTTCAATGCGAAAGGCAACGGGAAACTATCACACGTTCTGAACTGCCCTAGTATATGCGCTTTATATCAGATGGTGTGGACGCACTAAGCAGCCGAAAAGATGAGCGCATGTCAAGCTCCGAATAGATGAGAAGCGTATCAAACAAACTTTCTGACTTGGACTCATCGATCAACTCATTGAGTACTGACATTATTTTTCTTGTTAAACGTTAGTTATTTATACAATCATTACAATCTATTCTACTTTGCAAGTTAAATACTAAGCCAGGGAAACAAAGATGTATTATACTGTCCATACTCCCTCCAGACAAGTCATAGCCAGCCTAAACCTATAAAATAGAAAGATTACATGAACTCAGGCTAAAATAGGTCAGAGATCTATTTCTCTTTCCAAACCTCCTCCAGACGAATGAAAACGCTTAAGTCAGAAGATCTGGAGTTGGTCTTTTATTTACACTAGTTAGGATTCTTTGTTTCATTTAGCGCACAAGGAGATAATAGGTCGACTACTCACCAAATTCTAGACGAAAGCTATCACATGTTCCTACAGAGTTAAAAAGTTAACATTAATTTAAATATATATAATTTTAAATAATTAATGTATTAAAAGGTTAAATTACAATAAATACTTTTCACTTTTATTCCACGTGAAATGTTGCAGTTCTAAGACTGGGTTAATTGGCGAAATAGGATAGTTCTAGCCTTCTTCAAACAAATACATTCATTTAAATGGGGCCATAACAGTATATTTTGAGACACTTGAGGGTTGTTGGAACTGCTTGAATCTTGGGAACTGCTATTCCCGTAAGAAATACCACAATGTGAGGACACTGCCTTTCGAGCAAGTGGCGCTTTTGGATTTGGATGAGAGGGAACTCGAGTTAAACTAGTATTTTTGTAGTTTTTATAAAAATAGATTTTTGGGCACAACAAATCAAAAATACCTATGGCTTTAGTTGATAAGTTCAGTTTAATGATCTACACATCAATGGTTATCAATGGTATCAATGGTTCTTGAATTTTCGTTTCAAGCATCCCAGATTTTGATTATAGCTTTTTCTCTTTAATTCAATAAGTTTCCCATCAAATTCTAATATGTTCACGACAACATTTCAATGACTGTTGATATTACTTTTTGTAGGATACTAAACTAAATCTAATGAAGCAATATTTTATACGTTTTGGTAAAAAGCTTTGCTATACGAATTGCCCAAATACTCGCCTTAACTCGTGTTGCCTTCCACCTCACATTATGCTAAGGATTGTTTGTTGGGCTATTATGGTAACCTGAATGTACTCCAATCCGTAGCATGAGTTTCTCGGTCGGATGGTGTCTGATGTGGATGGTGTTGATTGTGGCCAGTAGGTGAAGTGCCATGCTGGCTACCTCCTCTGCATGCCTGTCACCATTCCGAACAGGCAGGCCACTCACCACCATGTAGGCATCACCTATGGTCTCCACCTTGTATACGTCATAGTAGGAGATTATGGAATCACAGCATGTGTAGAGGTCATTTAGTAGTTCCACAACCTGAACAATAAAAAACAAACATTTGGTGGAATTGTTGCCGGAAGTGATTAGTATATGCTAATAGTTCTACAAGAACACAACTTCTTAAAATAGTTTTGGCCCGTAATGATTGGTGTATCCTTATATTGTACAAAAATGATATAACACACTCATTTGACTTGATTAATCACTCGAGTGTATAATACCGGTAGATAGACTATTCAAATAATCAAAAGAAATATACCTTTGATTCGATTGCCAACTAAATTTATTAATATAAATGTATACAAATGTTTTAATATATATAGTAGATAAATACATTGACACAAAATTTAAAAATAAGATTCTTATTTGATAAACAAATAACATGTTTTATATTTGAAAACTTAATGTCGTAACATAAAACTTTGTGTATTACCTGCATTGGAGTACTGACGGCAGAGAGTTCAGTGAACCCCACAATATCGCTGAAGTAGATGCTGACAGAGTCAAAACTTTCAGCCTCAACGGGCTCCCCTCTTTTAAGAGATTCCGCCACTGTTCTAGAACCAGGACAAGTAGGCTCTAAGGAAGGATAACATCACAGATAATACATGGATTAAATTAGATAAATATCGACAAAATATAGGAAAATAAGCTTGGTGCAGCCGAAATTATAACTAGCCTGAACTTTAAGAATCGAATGGTCATATCCTAAAGTCTGGTCATTGTCATGGTGCAGCCCCAAGATGATTACTTTGATATTATGATTTATTCTGGGTTCACCGCATTGTAAATATCGAAGCCTATCATGCATAATTTTGAGCTCTTCCCACTCTGTACGCTCTGTTCTTTGAAACATACTCATTCCTGTACGAGATAAATGTTTACGATGCCTATAAACTTCACACCCGTTATTCCAAGTATATTTATACAGCTTATCGTACGGAAGACGGAGCGGGGTTAATCCACGAGGCTGTCTGGGTTCCACACTAGTTGGTCCGATCCTGATGGGAGTTGGGACAAGGGGGGCGTAAAAAGATGTCAGGGGAACAATGTTATTACATATATTCAAGACAAAAAAAATTACATAATAATGGTAACAATGTATTAAAGTTAGTGGTGTGGACTTACATATGAAAATTGGGTGAGGTTGCGGGGTGAAGGACGGAAAGCCCACCTCGAACAATGAGTCCCCCTAAAAAAGGCGACGACCAACCGCGCCGTTCCTAGATGGGTCTTTTATATTCTTACCTAAATTAAACTTTTGATATTCACCCCCAAAGAACATTGAATAACGAACTCTGTTAGGGCGGAACCAACAACAGAGGCCTAAAAAAAATAATAATTGGCTGAATAAATACAATGTTTTATTTTCACATATTAATGTCCTGTGCAAACCGCGTGATGTCGGGGGGTCTAGTCAGCCAAAAAATGAAATGAAAAACAGGGGACGGTATTCTAAGGAGGCCCTTTGGGCTGTGCACATATTTACAGATTAATTTAAAATATTACTTTACGTTATGACCATAACTTGACCTCAAAAAAAATAATGCAAGTCCGATACAAACTTTCCCCCCCCTTTTCATCCCTTATTAAATAAAATTTCCAAAAATTCCTGAAACACGATTTATTTTTTTTACGTCAATAACCGAAATACAAAATTTTGTTTAGAAAACTTTCAAAATGAGGACTTCATACATTTACCCACCCCCTTTTTGACCCCTTTGGGGGGGAAATTTTTTAAAAAATCTTTTTTTGTGGGGCCTACATAAAAAAATTATACGGTCCAAATTTTTCAGCTTGTAGCCCTTGATAGTTTGCCCCGGGCGATGAAAATATCAGTCAGTCAATCAGGACATGTTATTTTATAAGTTTAATAAGCTACCCATAAAAAAATTTCCACAGGCACGCCCCAAATTTTAAGCCCAAAAACCTTTTTTGTACAAAACAAAAATTTATGCTTCTATGATAAAATAGATTTAGACTCTCATCAAAAAAGGGAGGATCAGTTTTTTTAAGTATATTAAAATTATCTAAAAGAATACAGTATTACATACCTTTAAAGAAATGATAAATTGGGGTTGTAAATAGTATTCAGACTCATGAAGCATGAAATATGATTCAAATCATTGATGAAAATTAATATGATGCATGAACTTTTAAATAAAGGGTTGAGGGAATTGTTGTTATTAGAAAGGGCTGATTTTTTTGAAAGTAAAAAAATTGGCTTTTAATATGAGGTTTTCAAAATTTTCCTACAACAAAATATAAATCAAGATGCTTGAGGTATTTTTGTATGACAATAAACAAGAAAAGAAAAAAAAATTTTGTATGGATATATGCATGTAAATATTAATGAATTAGGGTCAAAAGAATTTTGCATTTTATGATTAAATATAACATAATATGATTTTTATAAATTTTAAGGGGTTTGATCATAAGTCTTCCAAATATGATGCATGACTCTAAAAGTGTGCGTATGGGATGACAATGGAGGATGTTTAAAAACTTTATAGGTATATACATGACATAAAAAAATTATGAAGTGTGGTATTATCAACAAAAAAAAGATCAATGTGTTAAACGTAAATACGTGACTCAAAATCAAGTCTTATGTAGTTATTATCAAAGAGTTGTTGAAAAAAAATATTATCTTGATTTTGGAATCAATGAAAGTTGATAAAAAAATTTTGTGTGAGTCATAATCTTGTCAAGTTGAAAAATAAAGAGGATCAAATATGTATAAGTATGATGTTTTAACCAACATTCAAGTAATGGGATTTTGCAAAACATCAATCAGCTCGCTACATGGATGGAAGTAAGTTTTCGATTGTTTGGAACTACTTTTATTTTTTTTTTTTTAAAATGAAACTTAACATTTTTCACATGAGAGGGTCTTACCATGAATGTGTATATTTTGGTTTAAGATTCAATTTTTTACTAATAGTCACAGCATGTGGGGTATCTCTTTTAAAAAAAAAAAAAAAAAAAAAATCATGTTGTATTCTATGGGAAACGTTATTTTTAACATTTGTAGTAACAGTCATGAGGGAGGCTTTAGAGAAGTTTCACATTGCAGAAACATTGAGGTTTTGATTCCCTTTCCTAAATTGTTTTTTCTAGATTTCATCATTTATACTTTGGCCTAAAAAGTTTAAACTTATTGTAATTTTTTAAAATTTCTCCATGATGGAATCAACTAAGGGGTTAGTCTTACCGTTTAAAATTTTTTCTAATACGGTTCCAACATTATCTTAGACCAAGATGTGCTATCCGTTTACACTTGGATGATATATTTTTTTTAGTTTCCTAGTAGAATCAAAACCAAAGGGCGAATCTCAAAATTTTTAAAGGGGTCATATGGCTACAGTCTTTAATACTTATATCAATGATGTACTTTCCCCATGCACACTTGGTTGGGTATCTTATAATTATGTTTCATCATACTCTACTCGAATGGTTCCACCCCGGTCCAGAATGATACATAGACCCCCTTTAAAGGTAAGCCTTTGTTTACACTTGGTTGATATTATATTTTAGAAGTTCACCACATGAATTTAATGAAGTATAATTTTTACAGAACAATATTCTATTTTATTAATACAAGAATGGTTCTACTATATTCAAAACAAATTTATCATTGATCCTACTACTATACCTGTTTAACTGGGTGATATAAAAATTCAGCATGATGGAATAATCAAAAATATAACTTACTTAATGATTTTCCCCCAGTCCACAGAAATTTTAAATTTTTATGGGCACTTCACTATGACCCTACGCGTTAGAGTAGGTCGACACCCTTATATTCCACAAGTTGTAATCAATCAGTGTTGACTCTTACTTGATTGGTTCTCATTAACGGGTTGGTTTTTAGGTTCCCCATAACCAAGCAAAAGGGGTATTACCTTTACCTTGAATTGTTCCAGTCATTTCTTCATTGGTAAAAACTTTGAGGGGGCCCAAATGATTTTAAAATCATGTTTGATACACCCTCTTGAATCTTTTAAGTTTCACCATAACCAAATTAGCCATTTTATGAATCTTGCTTCAATGACTCCAGTAATTTCTTCACTGAGTTCTTTTGAAGTGGGGAGTTTAAGATGCTAAAAAAAATTTTAAACTGTAAAAATTGATTTAAAATATACAACGGGGTGATTATTAACTTTTTTGTTTGTTCAAAATAAACTAAAATAGGATATATTTAAAAAGAAATTTATCAAGAACATCAAATATTACGTTATCGTATGGTAATGGATTGTTCCCGTTTCATTCATTTTAATTTTGAAATTAACGAGTTTTAACAGGAGAAGTGACTTTTAGGGGGTTGCATGGCGTCGGAAATTTATTTTTTTTAGGGATAGGGGCAGTTACCCAAAAATACAAATTATTAAGGGGTGTGCTTCCCAAATCAAAGGGTTCCTGAGTCTCCCTCAAAAGATGAAAAACTTGGGGGAAACTTGAATCTATTGGAGTGGTCCCTCCTGGAATTTTGGAATTGGAATTTCTAAAAATAATTGATGGGTCCTCCCAATAATTTATTTGTTATTAAAAGGCCCCCTTATATTTATTTAGAAGGGCTTTTTTTGAAATTTGGTGAATTTTAAAAAAATTTTTTGGGACTGTTTTATAATCGTATCATATCGAATACCTATTTCAGATATAGGGTTTTGAAACTAATTTGGGGGGGCAAATTATTTCCAAGGGGACAATGCCCCCTTTTCCCCTTTACCCCCGGTTTAGCCACACTGAGCTGCCCCTATTTGGGTTTAACATGGGGGTTTTTTGAGTGCTTCTGTTTTTCTTTTTTCTTCTTTAAGTTGATTGGTCCTTTTTTTGCCATACTCTCAAGGTTGTAAGCATACTTCTCCTTTATGGCAACATATTATAAAATATGTTAGCCTTTCTGAAACACATTCCGTTTCATTAGTTAAGCAAGTAAAAAAGGTTTTAAACCTAATTTTATTGTAATTGTTTAGTTTTTGCAATAATATTGTTTTTTGGTAGCTACCTTTTAAAGTGAACTATAATTTTTTCTTGGATTTTTCCTTCCTCATTTTAAAAAAACACAACGTTTTTTTTTCTATCCCCTCACTTTACCATCAAAATTTTTAAACCAAATTTTGTGTGCGGGGACACTTATTTGTGGAGTGTTATGAAAAGAATGAGTTTTTGTGCAATTTTAAGCACCGAATTTATAAAGAAAAAATTTGCGGGGGTTTATTGCACCTAGAGGATATTGAATAGTTATACCCCAGGTGTACATATTATCAAGAAGTTTACAAATTAAATGTAAGGCCTTTTTTTAAAAAAAAAATTTTTATAAATGTGCTTTAGATTATTTTTTTATATTGGAATAAAATGTTATCAATAATTTTATCAACCATTTTTTTCCTACCAATCAACGTGGCAGTGTAAAAATGTCTCATACCCAAACACCCAAATATAAAACATTGTATTACCGTGATTATTCCGGCAACATATTTTTCGGGTTATGGCAAGTAAGGTAGACTGGCGGCGTTTCACGGAAATCTTCGACACGTTTTCCACTCTCTGTATTTGACCTTTAACATCTTTAAAATTTTATTAATAATGTTTTGCCCACCCCACTTCAAAACTTTTGTTTTTGTAAGCTTTGGAAAAAATTTAGTTTAAAAACATAATATTATCGAAAGAAAACAGATAGTTTACATTTTTAAAACCCCTCTACAAATTAATAAATTATATTTTTAAGGAATATTTTGTTATTAGTATTCCAAAATTTAAACAAGGTTTTAAAAACCTGCCCTTAGGCCCCCATTGAAAAAAAAACCCAACCAGGGGGTGTATTGGGGGTTAATAGACCTTATTTAAGTTTAATTAAATTTAAAGTATGCTAAGTGGTTTACAAATCAAGAAAAAAATATAATTTAAAGATTTGGGGGCAACTGAAAAACATTTAACAATTAAGAATTAAGGAATATGGGGACATACTAATAAATAACTTTTTATGTTATTTTTATAAAACAATTTTTTTTTTTAAATTTTAACTAATTATTTACATTGGTTTATTTTAAAAATTGTAATTTATTGGCCACCCATTCTTTTTCTATTTTCACCATTTCTAGATTCTAACACACAAGGGAATTAATATATACGTATAAATAACCCTGGTAAATGAGGGCGCAGTTATAACAAGAAATTGCCCCAATTTGAGAGATTATTTCAGCCAATTTTTAGAAGCGTTCTATTTTTAAATGAAAAATGCGTTTTAACAAAACCCAGCATGAGTAGCTAATACCACTAAACTTACATTAGTCCACTAACATCGTGTCAACGGGCATTAAGCCCAGGTAAAGGTTGGAAAGGACAATATTGGGATTGCACATTAGATTGAAAATGTATGGGGGATTAAAAAAAGTTTATTGTGCTGGAGAAAGGTACGATCGTGTGAATTTGGATTATAATATGAAATTATAAATAATAGGTTTTGGGTACATTGTTAGTAAATGATTTTTTGGTGGGGTGATGGAATTAAAAAAATGCATTAGGGTTTGATGGGAAAATTTGAGCGATGGTTTGACATTTTGGCAAGGCGTGGACAAGGGTGTGTAAAGTGTCTATGGCGGTTTAATGTATTATAATAATGTAGAGGAAGCTTGTGAGATGTTGTGTTGGTAAACAAATGAACAATGTGAATTTTGAGGGGGCTGTATATGAAGATGATTTCAAATAATGGTTGGGGAATTTATTGACTTACAGATTTCATTAAAGGGTTTTTATATTTGGGGACAGGCAAAATGATCTTGTATAAGTGTTTTTTCAAAATTAAGATATATTTTTTGAAAAAGGCGGATCAGGGAAAATTTTTGTGACTTAGTATAAATAGAAAAAATGTTTGAATAATAAAGGATTTGGTGTATCGGGAAGATGTTTTGTAAAAATAGAAGTATATATGGTAAATCGACATACATGTGAATGAATCTCGAAGAGTAGTTGGATGTTTGGGACTATTCCCAAAATTTTTAAGTCTATCGAAAAAGGAATTTTTTTCATTATATAAATGTGTTAACCTCAAATTGTTTTTGGGATGGGGAATTTTGGGGGTCTGTCAAAAAGAAGACAAGAGCAAGATAAAAATCGATTTGTAACGTGTCATCATTTTAGATTGAACACTAAGTAATAATAAAAATTTAAAATTTATTTACGCAAGAAAAGGAACTTTTTATTATTTAATAAAAACACCTCAAATTTTAATTCTCGACTGATCCAGTCTACAAAAATCTACGTATTGGCTACGTTCAAACAACGGGGTTGGTCAAAAATATTGTCTTTGGCAATTACTGTACTAAATATCAAAGAAGAGGTTTAATATTATTGTATTTATGAATAATATACTTAAACGCTTTGTTTTTACCGTTGTTGAAGCTTGATTAGACTTGGGCCCACCCTTTTGCCATGCGGTTTACACAAAAAAATAGTAAAAATACATTATATCGCAAATTCTCAGAAAATAAAGTGGATGCTAAAAAATTTATAATTAATACAGATACATTTAAATATAAGATGCTTTAGTGGTAACTCACCTCAAAGATTCTACAGATATCGTAATTCACATTTGAAGAACAGGACAGTTCAATCTGGCCACAAAACCCACACACAAACACACACACTTAACTTCCCGGGGTTCTTGAAGCGAAGACTTTAGCAAGAATCACGCATGCCTTGCTCTCACCTAGCGACTCTGGCGTCAGCCAAAAAACCACATATCTTCTTTTTTTTTTTCTCTGTTTTCCCATTTTAAATCTTCTTATTCCGTCTAATTTCTTAAAATCATTCCCCTTCCTTATCATATTCGTGCCTGATTAAAGGTATTTTAAAGGGTGATCTGGGAATCACATTACAAGCGGTTCACAACACTACGAGCGAGGATAAAAAATTTACCGCTGCACTGAAGGGAGGAACATGGCGTCTGGGACTTTGGGGGTTCTTCACCAAACCCCGATTGTAGAAGGAAGGAAACCCCTCCCCGTCTGAAAACTGTAGTGGAGGAACAGGGGCTTTGGGGTCTTGGATCTTTTACCATAACGACGTTTGGGGGATGGAAACGCTCGATTCAAAAATCGGCGCTTTAAAATGGACAGTAATTTGGGGGGTATTTATGTTTCCGCATCCCCGTTTAAGCCCCAGAAATTGGTCCTAATTTTGTTAGGAAAATTAATCTTTTAACTACTTTTTAATTAAAAAAATTAAAATTATTTTATCAAAAAGGACTGTTTTCTCCCCCCTTTTTAGAAAGAATGGGTTTAGTTTTGATTTAGTATGTGTAATTAACTTCAAAAATGCAAAGGTTGAGCCTTCCCTCTGATGGGCAAGCCGTTCATTGACTCTTTTGGTCATATCCGGACCCTAATAAAGTCCTTTGACACGTCCTTATACAAAGCCTCTGGGTTGAAAAATATGACGATTTTGTTTTGGATTTACAGAAATTACAGTTTCCCAATCTTTTGAATCAAATCAATCAATACTGTATTTATAAGTTACTTGGTTATTTTGCTTCATAATATTATTTAAATATTTGTCTAATTACTCTTCTTTTAGAATACTTGGACCTTTGGCCCTGGCGACTGAATGCCTGATTGCCTACAAGTAATTTCTCGTGTCTGATTGTTTGGAGGAAAACTTAGTATACTCTAAAACTCCTATATGATTGCACAAAACTGTATTTTCTTAATTTTGTGTTTGTTGTTTACTTAATAAATCTATATTGTAAAAATGACTATATGTTCTTGATTAATTATAATATAATATGCATCCCTGAGGATCTAAGAGGTACAGATTTGTAATGACATATTTAGAAATGTACGGGAAAAACTATTGTGGCCAGAGTTAGTAATGAATAGGTGCTGAAGACATTTGTGTGAAAGATAAATCCCATTGAGTTAATATTAAATTATTGGCCTACGTTTTCTCTTGGTTGTTTTTGAGAGAACGAGTGTTGTCGAGTGGTGAAGCAAGCATAAAATGGAAAGTGTGTGTGGTTGACTATGAAGACGTGTATTTTAAATGTTATTGATAAAGTGTGTGATAAAGAGAAATCTTAGAGTTTAAAGAAATAAAGAGCATGTATCACTCGGTGTATGTATTTTGTTGAGCAAAGGGAGTATGCAATGTTTAGGGGCAAGTTTGGAGAAAGTAAGAGAGAGTGTATTAAGTACGGAGTTGTTTTTTGACGCTTATTTAGTTTCTTGCATATTCGTAAGGAGCACGCGAGATTCGGTATGTATGTTAATGCTATTGTAAAAGTTTAGATTTTTGAGTAAGACATTTAAAACGCAATCAGGCTATACCCAAGTAAAGCTACATTCAATTCAAAACTTTTTTTTACTATCAAATTTACACTCATGCTGATAAATATTATTTGTTTCAATCATTAATCACTTATATTACTATTATTCAAATTAAAATAATGATATAATATGTTCTGTTATCCCTAGTGATCTGAAGTAATTCTAATAGATTTATCTACGGGACAATAATAAGTGCTGTTATTTTTGTGTGGACAAATTAATATTATACACTCTATGAAGCTATCAAAACGCTGCTCATTTTGCGTCAATTTATTCAAATAAAATCTTCAAAGTCTGAACAAACTTTAGGGCCTACATGTTGTAAACAGGACTACCCAGCCTTTAAGTCACTGATAAATCATGCCGTACATGTCTTTGTATTCTTGCTCATTACAAAAGCACTTAAATATCGAGACCACAATACATGGCAACTTGTTTTTCAATGTTAAAATAGCAAACTAAGTCTTAAATTCTTGCAAAGTCTTAATTTTCATAAAATGGGTCTCAGCACGCAATATTTAGTTGGTCATGTTCTTCATATTCTCAAAAGGCTCAGGAACGCACCCCGCAGTATAATGCGATATTGCATGAACAGGTAACAAGTCGCGGTGCTAAATAATAATAATTAAAAAAAACGGCAGTACCTACAAGATTTCCACTCTACAAGTGCAGGCTATTCCTTCGCCATATATATTTTGGTATAGTTTTTATACAGGCGAGAGTGGATGTACGCCTGTGCGTTTCCACTGATTTTTCGGGTTATTAGCAGCTTTCACACGTGACGGTTTTTCGCCGTCGGTGTGGATTGGCACTGCGCCGTGTTTATGGAGGTACAACGGTTTTAAATGAGGAGCTTTCACACTCGAAGGTCATGGCGAGAATGTGGCGATAAGCCGCCGTGTTAGCCACGGCATATCTCGTCCCAGGGTGGCTGCCGTGCCCTGTTGACGCGCGTGACAATGGTCGAGATACATTGCGTCTAATGCATCTCTTCACACGCCACCAGCGTTCGCGTCTAGCGGTCCGCATGGCGGGACTTTCTTCAGTTCGAATTTATTCGTTGTATTGGTAGACGCTTATGTTTCCGGAAACTTTCAAAATCGATGTTAGCTTCGAGACAGAAGCTTTAGAGAAGTATAAATCTTGGACTAATTCATTATTCAGTCTGGAGGAAAGTTTGTGCTGAATGAACCCAGAAATTCGAGAGTTGGATTATTGGTTTTGCGAAACCTTACTCTTTACTGTAAGTCTATGATGTTCAAAGGTTTATCCATTACGTTGTTGGTATTTTACTGACGTATTTTCTTTCTTAGATATAGCAAGTTTACACCAAAAATGTTCTTAGTTTTGGTCCATGTTAGAAACACTGGAGCAGGAGCCGGAATGGAGGTGACAGAGGGGAGAAGAATTCAACACGGCACGCTGGTGAGTACGAGAGGCGTGCACCGTTTGCTTCACGGTGAGTGCCGTCTTTTTCACGGCGCGATGGAATACCATCTCGTCGTAAATCCCAATAAAATATTCCAGTGAGCATCTTGTTTGCTTTGCCTTTTGTCTTCATTACACTCGAGAAAACATCTGGTAGTTCAAACGGTAGTGCTTGTCGTTTCCATGATTATGTTTGAGGGCCAATTCCTTTTGTACTGCTCATATTTAGCGGCTTTCTATTAGTATTGGGTTTTATCTTGCACGCCTAGGTTCAAAATAGTATATACACTTCAAGTTGTTAAACTAACAATTACAATTATCTACTTTATTAATACACTCAATTAATTAGGGTAAATATCAACATTTTCTTCCGTAGCAAACACAGAATTAATGTGGTTCAATGCATTTGCATAATACATGATAAAGAACATAAAACTATAACTTAAATTAAGATCAAATCTAGGTTGCATGTTTTTAAATTTACCCTTTCGTAATAGAAGAACGCTTCTCAGACACCATTAAGAACAACATAGTAAGTTGGTTGATGCTTCAAAATAAAATAACCAGAAATGAGCGCTAGCTATCAACAATCAATTCTCAACCAACCCAAAAATGGGTTAATATGAGGATGCTGGTGTATAGATAAGTGTATACAACCTGGAGTACGTGTATACATATTAAAGGGTACTAAAAATATTAAAAATATGTTTTCTTATATGTTATTTCTGATAACAAATGGAATAATCGGGGCAGATTTAGGCGTTTTAAACCACAAGAAACCGGCATAACGCTATAGATCTGGGATATTCAATCCCTCTCTCTCCCTGTTGACATTCATTATGTGCCTCAACATTTGGGTACTCAAATTTGATGTTAAATTTTATCAAAGGGGTACCGCGAACAAACAAGGTTTAAATTCCACTGCTCTTAGAATCCTTCTACAGTCCAGTCAAACAAAGTAAAAAAAAAGGGAAATTAATTAGTTTGTAGTCGCAATATTTTGGACGAGTGGTAGGGGGTATAGTACCATAAACAACATACTAAAAATCCTGGACCGGTGGGGGCGTCGTGTGCGGGAGGAGGGGGGGGTTAGGGGAGCGTTTAATGGTCATTCTCCACGTAATTCTCGTATACTCGAAAAACCGTGACTCTAACAGAAAAGTGTTCATGTACAAAATAATCTAAATTACATTTATTACAAAAAAGTTATTATTCATTTTTTTCTCTAGGGATGTATTGTTTTATGATATGTAGGGAGATGGGAAAAAAATCGCGGGATTATTAAAAATAGTGTATTTATGGTTTAAAATTAATGTTTAATGTATTAATGAACTTAGTAAAGAAACAACTACTTTACTTATTAAAAACAATCCTTTTTCTTGGGAATGTGTAAATCTCAAAAATCAACAATTGAATCATCATAATTATCATTCATCATCCATCTTGAAGATCGAGTAAGGTGCACATTCCGTACATTTGTACATGGCACGTTGCAGCACACCGTGGATCATGGGAAATTCCGGCTTTTCGGGCATTCCACATAGTCCCCCACACCAGTAGACATGGCAAAGATGTTGTTCAGTTTCGCTTCAATGTGCTACTGGGTCTTTTGGTTGTTAAGGGTTATGTGAGCGATCATTCCCCCCCCTCGGTTCAATCCACACTCGGTCGGGTGGGTAGGGGGTTGTTTTTGAGCCATTGCGTATCTGTAAGTAAGTAACAGAACCCGCTGTAAGTAACAAAATTAGTGTTGTAAAAAATAATTAACATAAAAACAGTAGGTTAGTAATATTACTATAACTCATTACCTGTAAATATATCTAAAGAGTGTTGTTGCGCAGCTCCTGTGGTGGTGGCAAGTGAGGCGTGGATCTGGTTTGGCTTTCGTTGATGCGTTTAGGATATGCAGAATTTTTAAAAAAAAACACGGCGTTGTTTCAGGTCATCTTGCTGCTCTGCATACGCTTGGTAAATTTCTATAACCATTTTCTTCACCAGCCTGTGGCGACCTTGTTTGCTGTGTCAAGGGCGTTAGTACAAATGTTCTGATACTGTCTTAATTTGCCTAGGAATCTTTCTGAACAGCTTAACATTCTTCCTTTACTCTTTTTGTAAATGGGTGGAGGTGGTGTCGACACCACTAAGGCATGGAGAATGAGGATGGTTGCAGCAAAAGGAAGTTGTTGGAGGTTTGTTTGTTGAAAACCATTTTATTTCCACATGCCCTGCCCGGCTTCATGAAGTATCGTTACTCCTTGGTTTTGAAAAGCAATGAGTAATCAATCAAGTCGATATCATTCCTATTATTGTGACTGGGGATGTAGGGGAGCTTTCTTACCCACATCTCACTATGGGTGTCATCAGCATCCCCTGTAGCAATTACTGTTCTATTCCCCTCGCTGCCCATTTTGTCACCTGAGGAGTTGATTAAGCTTGGTTTTGTTTATTCTCGTTTGTGAGAAAATTACTCCTGTTGAACAGTGATTTCATACTTTCATTAAAATTTAATGTCAACCGACGTTTTTGTGAGGCCCTTCTCTTCTGCTCTGCTTCGTTTTGTACTGTTGACGTCGCCATAACCATCGAAACACCACAGTACAGTTTTGGACCGTATGTATGAGTACATAGGCTATGTTATTGATCGCAAATACAGAAAATCTTGGTACCCATATTTCCATTTCACGTGGGTGAAGGAGGAGCCTCCATCTAATACATTGCGTGCTCGTTTGTAGATCATGAGTTTCCATAACTTTCCTCTGGAAGAGCATCCGTAGAGAGAGACTTCTTTTTCTTTCCTCTTTCCCCTTCATTAAAGAGACCAACGGGAAATGGTGATAATTCATATTCCATAAGCTGTTGTACAACATCTTCATCACTTTTTTTTTCAAATGCAGTTCTTTGGTTACTGGTCAGAGGGTTCTACTGTCACTGTTTACCGTCACTTTTACGGCATTGCTCATACTAGCCAATGACAAACCTACCATTCTTCTTGGTTGTTCTTATATCACAAAATTACAACCAACATAACTTTCTGCATGGTTTGCGTTGGGTACCAATTTCTAGGCTCGATGACTATTTATTTTGATGTTCGATTATCCCTGTTGACAAGAGACATAATGTGAATCTTATTTTCAGAAAAGGGGATGGTCATTGAAACATTCATAAATCTTTGCCCTGTCTGCCCATCCTTATTTTGGCCGTGATATCCGGAAATCAACATGATGATCCCCAACTTGAAAAAAATCACTCCGGTAAACTCCTTGTTGACGATCAGACGGGGGGTTGGCGGTTGCTCCAGGGGTCCCACCAACCATTCGTTAGAAGCCGAATCAGTTATTCCTCTTCTCGCGTCAGGCCATCCTGAGCTTTCATGGGTGCATTAGAGTCTGCTCTATAAGCATGTCTGACCAAAACTCCTGTCCAAGTGAAGCAGTTCGATTTATGGTGAAATAACCCTTATCTGCAAAGTCCTTGAAACACATGTGGGTGGCTGTTTCAATGATAGGCATGTCTTGAACGTAAAATGGTACATTTTGCATATTGAAAATGACCGATTTCATGGAGAATGTTATCATTCTGTACTCAAGCCGATGTGGCCATTCCAATCACCACGGTGCTCAGAATCTATGATCTTATTCATAAATGAAACCATGTTAAAATATTGCACCACAAAGCCGCGGTAGGGCCCGTTCTGTCTCGACACGATCCAACTCATCCTTGAATTTATTTAAATTGATGCCACAACCAAGTATCCCCCTCCAACTTTTTGTATAGTAAGTCTTCCATATTGCTCAAAATGCTTGATAATCTGCTTCTTTTCTTCTTCAGAGACGCTAGCTCTTCAAGATCGATCTGAGCCTAAAACAGTGAACGATTAAATGTCCCGGACGCTTTGCTGAAAAGCAATGCCCAGTTAAGATCTTGTCGACTGAATTTGCAGCATAAACTAGACATAACAGTCTCTTTCAGCCCAGACATGCCTTGTGTGACCAATTCACCCCATGAAGGACATGGTGTATGAAAGCTCCAATCTCGCACGGGAATTATCCCAGACAGGAATTTCTCGAGCCTTATGTCAACGGTTGGTCGAAGGTAACAAAACAAATGCGGCACTTGCTGCTGGCTATCGTTGGGCAGCGTATTGTAAAGCCGGTACACAGTGCTTGTATGTACTTGGTGGTGATATTAAAGAAGGGCATGGAATTTTTACTACACTTTTTCACCATTGATTATGGTACTGACAAACTGCATAAATCCATTCCATTAAGGATTTATGGCACTTCTGAAGTGGGGTTGCACTAAAGTGGAGCCACTTACCACACATCCACAGAAATATCTTGCAAGGTGGGTGTAAATATGTCGGCAGGAATGGGATTCAGCATGTTCAAGTCAGAACAGTAATCTGTCCGTAAATGCATGCTTTCCGATGTTCATACTGTCTGAAGTTCATAACACCTAGGTGGCCCTACTTCTGTTGGGCACGAGGAGACGATTTAAGCCTCTGGATTTCTTCAGATTGTGGGAAGAGCTGAGGCTGGGAGTGATGCATTTGCATGCCTCCCATGCTGTGAAAAAGTATTCCAACCCATCGAATAGTGGGACAATTGAAATCTGCATTGTCGAATACATATTGACAAAATGATTGCACTTGGGCTAGGCTCTTCAGGTGTGGTAGACAGTTGATATCTCCAGCTGTTGAGCTGCGTGATAAGTTCCACTGAAATCCCAAACTGCAAGTAGATTGACCAGTTTTTTGATCCAAACTTTCTGTGGACAGCATGTATGATAGGAGGAGATGGAAGATCGAGGACGAATGGCAGCAATGAGAGCATGGGATATAGATGTCAGCTTCTTTTCATTTCTCTTTTGACCTTTTCTTTGCTGAAATGCAGGTCCATGAGACACGCGAGTATACGAGGTACAGCCATTCCTCAGCCCCTCTACAGAATTTGTCCACAAGGTGGAAAAACAGAATTGTTCATAAGCCATTGATCAATATCTTTCCATGATTTATTGCGGCAGTGCTTTTTATATTCTCTCCATTCTGCTTGTTCGTTTTGCGCGGTAACTCGAGAATACCACTATCATTCAAAACAATTTCGCCTGCACTTCGAAAGTTACAAACAGTTCTTCTTGTGCGAATTGTGCTGAAAACAATGACAGGTCCCATATTTTTCTTCTCATTATCTCCTTGATTGTCTTTATATGAGGTATTGTCGCAACTTGTTCACAACAACACTGTCAAGCAAAACTGGCAGTCGTCATTTCCTTTCTATGTAATGAATATCTCCGCCCTTGATGCTTAAATTCCTACATTCCTCAGGGCGTCCTCTTTTTCTTGATGTAGGTGGCCAGAGGCTATAAATAACTTTTTATAGCAATCCTTCATGATAGATTGCATTGCAGCGTGTAGATCCGCCAGTCTGCCTGTGAACAGATACTTCTTAGGATGGTGTCTCCCCATTCATCCTTCTCTACTGTGCACGAATTGTAATAGTATAGTTGTTTGTAACTAAAGATCGAACATTGTTTACCTTTCGCCGCAAACAATGTTGGGTTTTTTTTTCTGTTTATCATGAAATTCATCGCCAATTGCTTCGCACAAAACAGACAGTTAGTTTAAATCAAATTTCTCTTCCCAGCTGAACGCCAACTTGGGGCAGAATGTGACGTTGAAAGCATGTTGCTATGAAAGAGCTTCTCTCATAAATCTTTTTATTGAGTCAGCTACAGAGTATCTTTTCTACAAAGATTCATGAACAACAACAATGTTTCTTGTTCCTGAACCTTCAGCTTTCCCATCTTTCTTAAATCACTTGCATTCACCAATCCACGTATTCCTTTTCACCAACGTTTACATTCATCACTGACAAACACCACACTCACAAATTAAACATTCCTCAGACAATGTTTATAGGTACAACTATACACTACTCATATGATTTTAAGGTGTACTACACTAAATCCGTTAAAGATTATACAACAAAGAATTATTTTAAAAAACAGCAGTTGTTAATATAGGCAAGCAGTGTTACTCTAAATTAGGTTAAATAAACCGTCCCTAACAATGTTCTGTTAGCAATATTAAGACGGATACATTTTAATATTAATGGAAACCGTATAAAATCCAAATTCTCTGTGCGTTGTTAATATTACGTGGGTTGGTAGCAAGCAAAGTGTTATAAATGCAAATAAGAATCTCACATAATAAATGAGCATAACTCAACTCTATATACACGATCACAGTCGAAGTCTATTTTTGTCGAACTAAACATAACAGAACTGGACGTGTAATGCGTTGAGGAGTAGAGCACGAGGATTAGGGGAGGGGGATGCGCACAAGAAGGAGTTGCTTCGACACCTCATTCACAGCCAGCCACCTGCCCTTTCCCTAACGCTTCAGCCCTCCAACCCCTACCCCCAATATCCCCAGCACCAATTTATCTTATAATACAGCAATACTGCACTTAGGTGTTGTACGACATTTAATATTAGGTCCTGAACCCACTTATTTACATTAAACATTAATTTTATCACCATTTGTAAAACACAATTTTAATAAATCCTGGGGATTATTCCCTCCTGCATATCATAAAACATTTCTCCTAGAGAAAAAAATGAATAGGAAACATTTTTGTAGGGAATTCAATTTAGATTTAATTTTTGTACATGGAGACACCTTTTCGTTAGAGGTTCACGGTTTTCGAGTATATACGTGACATAGCGTGAAGAAATGACCTCTAAACGCTCCCCTACCCCCCCGCTCACCCCCATCGGTCAGGATTTTTAGTGATTGTTGTTTATGGTACTCTCCCCTACACTGTACAAAAATGTCGAATACACGAATTATTTCCCCTATTCGAACCTTTTTTGGTCTTCGTTGATGGACTTACAGTAACATTCTCCACATAACCCAATACGATAAAGTAGTTCTGTAAGAAAACCTAGTTCCACTTCATTTTGCGCACACTCACTAACCCCCTTTCTGACATTATATCAATTTCTCACCCACATTTCATTATTTTAAACAGATGTTTTTTTATTAATCAGGTTTATTTTTTTAAAAAATATCCCATTTTAAAAATATTACCCCTTTTTGGGGGGAAAAAATTAGGGGGAAACGTTTTAGGGGGATTATCCCCCGGGTTTTTTCAGGGGGGGAGAGTGAAAAAACCAATTTAAAAAAACCCACCTTTTTGGAACCGGAAAATTTAAAAAACCCGTTTCCCCCCTTTTAGCGGCCTGTTTTCCCCCAAGAGTTACCCCTTAAAACCAAAAAGGGCCCCCTAAAAACATTATAAAACGGGTTTTTACTTATCATTTCACTGTCCCCCGCACACATTAACCCCCTTTTCCCAAACGCGTTACCCGGGGGGGGAAAACCCCATGAGAAAAAATTTTTTTTTCCCGTTTTTTTAAAAAGCAAAAAAAACGTATATTATAAAATTGGGGAAAAAAAAATTTTACAAAAAAATTTTTTTAAAGGGGTTTTTTTTCCTAGGGGGTTTTTTTTTGGGAAAAATTTTATTTTAATAAAAAATTTTATTAATTTTTAAAAAAAATGCATGGGGGGTTTTTAAATTTTAAAAAACCCCATTCCCAACAAAAAATTTGGTTCCCGTTTCCCCCAGGATTTTGGGGGTTTTAAAAATTTTGGTTGGGTTTTAAACCCCCCAAAGGGAAAAATTTATTTTTAAAAAATTTTTTCACTTCTCCATTTAAAAAAAGGTAAAAATTTTTTTTAAAATCTACCTAACTCATCCATACCCACTTATGGAAGCCGGGATTTTTTGACGTGGTCCCCTTTTTTTTTTTTTGGGTTTTTTAAAGCTGACAAAGTTAAAACTATTGAATTTTTTTCCCTTTTTTTCCCTCCAAAAACCATTTTGGCCCCCTTTTCCCTTAAAAAAAATTCGTATGTTTTGGGGGTTTCCCCGGGGGTTTTTTCTGGTTCTTGGGCCCGCAGCATCTCTTTCACTTCCCAAAAAATTGGAAGGTCTAGGTGGGCCCCAAAAAAAAGGGGGGGGTTGGGGGGGGTTTTTCCCCCCCGGGGGGGAAACTCCCCCCGAGTTTTAAAAATTTTAAAAAAAAATAAAAAAGGGGAAAAAAAAAGGGGAATAAAGAAAATTTTTGGCGAAAAATTTCCAGACGACCCCCCCCAAAAAATGGGGGTTTTTTCCAGCAAACCCGGGCCCCCCTTTCCCCAAATTTGGGGGCCCCTTTTACTTCCCCCTTCTTCCCCTTTCGGGGGAAAAAAGGGGTCCCCCCCTTAAACCCCCCTCCCTCTCCCCCTAAAACCCTTTCAACCAATGGGGTTTGGTTTTCCTTTTAGGGTGGGGGATTTTAAAATAGGGGGACCCCCCCCCCTTTCTAATGTTTTCACCCAAAAAAAAACTGATTAAAAAATAGGGTCCCGCCCCCCCAAAACCCTTTAAAAGCTAATGGGGGGTTTTAAAAAAACTTACCCCCCAAAAAAAGGGAAAAAAAATTTTTGGCAGAACCCCCCCCCTCCCCCTTTTAAAATTTAAAAAACCCCAAAAAGGTTTTGGGGTTTTCCAAAAAAAAAAAATTAAAAATTTTAAAAAAAATAAAAATTTAAAATTTAAAAAATTTAAATTTTTTAAAAATTGAGCTTTTCCCCTTTTCCCCCTTTTGGCCCCCGGGACAAAAATTTTTCTGTTTTCCCAAAACCCTTTCCCTTTACCCCAAAAAAGACCCCTTTGGGAAAAGGGGGGAATGCCCGGGTTTCCACCGGGTTTGGTTTTTCCCGTTAAAAATGTAGGTCCTCCATTTCCCTTCACAATCACCCCTACCTTTTTTCAAAATTGCTTTTAATTCGTAAACCCAAAGGGAAAAAAGACGCGGGGGTTTAAATATTTTTTAATTTCTTTCTATTTTACACTACCAAAATAAATAAAATAAAATAATAATAATAATAATAATAATAATTAGCCCTTGAGCTATTAAACTTAAGTAATTAGGTCTGGCTAACCTTACAACTAAGATTGTCTATCCCAAAGGCCTTAAACATTTCCCCAATCCAAAAGAATTTTTGACCCCTGTTTAAACCCCATTTTGCCTAGTTAAAAAGGGTTCTGGGTTTTTACTCCTATCACTCACTTTTAACAGCTATAAACTTTGGGGGGTTGTGTATTACCCTTAAAGATTTAATCCCCACCCGGGGATATTTAAATGCCCGGGAATCCGACGCTAAAAAATCGTCTTTAGAAAGGTCAGCTTAAAAAGAAAATTCCTCGATTCCCATAATAAATTTTGGGTTCTATCAAAAATTTTGAAAAAGCCCGCAACGTTACAAATTACCCTGGGGGAAAGTGCAGCCAAGTCCAAAGAAAATCACCCGGTGGAGTGAAACCCTAGCCCTACGAATAATCCCCCTGGTGGAGTGAGCCTGCCCCTTACAATAACCCCCGGGTTGGAGTGCACCTGCTCCTACAAAAAATTTCACCCTGGTGGGGGTGCAGCCTAGCTCCTGCGAATAATCACCCTGGGGGGAGTGTACCCCTAGCCCCTGCGAATTTTTCCCCCTGGGAGTGCACCCTAGTTTTACAATAATCACCCTGGTGGGGTGCACCCCAAAGCTCCTACGAAAATTTACCCTGGTTACGTGTAATAACCTAACGGGAGTTAAAAATTACCTGATGGGGGAACAAATAAACTAGGTTTTTGTGGGGCTTAAATGGGGTCAAATTCCTTGATCGGCGGTTGACATCCCTATATTAAAAATTATTAATATTTTTTTTTTAATTTATAACTGGGTTTTGGGCATTTGGCCCTGAACCCTTCCTTTCACTGGGCACCCATTTTTTGTATTAAATTTTATATTTACTTTTTCGTTTTGTTTTATTTTTTCCTTTAATGAGTGTGCATTCAAACTCCTGCCCGCACCCCCTCCTTGGCAGCCGCTCCTCCTACACACCCCAAAACCCCAAAGGGCAGCATCGGTTTTACCCTTTTTAAGCTGGCATATTTAGGGAACTTTTAATTTTTGGGTTTAGGGCTTTTAAAACATTCCTTCCTGGGTGACGGGGATGAAAGTCGGGGGAATAATACAAAACTCCACAAAAGGGAAGAGGGGCGTAAAAACCAACTCCATTTTTAAACCAAAGGAAAAAGGGGTTTGGTAAGCCGGGGTTTTGAACCTTTTTTGGGTTTAATTTTATTTTGTGGAGGTGTAAAGGAATGGCTCAATTATTATTGTTAATTTTTTAAAATAAATATAAATTTTTTTTTATTTATGTTGTTTTTTGGGAAAAGCAAAAAAACCTAGGGTTATCTTTTGTTTTTAAACTTAATTTTTTAGGGGGGGACGAGGATCCACAATTTTTGGGACCCTGTCATTGGCTTTTAAAATTTTTGTTTAACTCTTTTTTGACGTAGTTTGGGAATTTGGGATCCCTATCTTAAATCCCCCCACATGGATTGGGGGATACCCTCCCTCTTTTAATTGAAAGTTTTAGGAAAAGGGGGGGGGGCTTTACTTTTCTTTGGGTCGAAAGGGTTAAGGGGGGGTAGGGGCGGGACGGTAGGGGCGTAGATGGGGGAAAAACACCCCCAAAAAAGGGCCCAGGGCTTTGATCGGGCAAATTTGGGCCCCCAAAAAAAGATCCAAAAAGCCCATTTTTTATCTTACTAAAAACAATATAATAGACCCCCAATCCACCCTAAAAGAGCTTTTTTCCCTTGGGATTAATTATTTGGCCCTATCTATAAGCCACAAATGGGCAAATCTATAAAGGGCCAAAGCTTTAATTTTTCAGAGTAAGTTAAAGGGTGCAGAGGTTCCCCTAAGGTGGATATATTGTAACAACGCACCATCTTTTGATAAACCCTTTTGTCCCCCAAGGGACCAACCCCTCCCCAAAATTTTCGTAAAAACACTATAGCGAATGAGTAAAACGCTGTTTTCGGGTGTACCCCTTTGGAAAGGGGGAAAAGGGGGGAATGTCTTAATAATTCCGGAGCTCGCCCAAACCCAGTCCTTTTTTTTCCCTTTCGCCTTAAGTTTGGTTCTTTTTTGGCTCGCTGTAAATAAATAAATAAATGCTAAAAAAGGGTTTTTCGGAAAAAAATGTAAAAAAAAAGAAATTTTTTAATTTTTAACCCAAAAAAACATCTGAACCCCAAAAACACACACACACACAAACACACACACAAAAACCACAAATACCAATAGGATATTTTAAAAGATATGCCTCGGGCCCACTTCTTATTTCCCCTACCTTTGAAACTCATGCAACCCAAATCTGATATCTGAAGCCCCAGCGACGTCCACCAAACAGTTACTGGACCTCAAGTTCCCTTTGAGAAATTATTTCACTATCAGGGGAAAGAAAAATTTAAAATTTTCCCTGTTTGGGAAAAAAAAAAAATGCCAAACAATAATTTAAATTTTTTTTCAATTTTTGTTTTCCCCTTAGTATAGCTTCCCGCCCAGCAAAACCCACGTAAAAAAGTTTTTAATTTGATATTAAGATACCCCCTTGACGGGGTTGTAGTTGTGTGAAACTCCCAATAAATTTGAAATAAAATTGTTTCCCGGGCCCAAATTTAATTCTGATTATGTGGGTTTAAAAAATTTTTCCCCATTTAACCCCAAAATTACTTGCCATTTTAAATAAAACATTCAAAAAATGAATAAATTTGGGTAAGGTGAGTTATTAAAATATTTAAAAAATTTAAAATAAACCCGTTTCATGTTTTGTTGTTTTCAATTTTTGTTGGGGCCCACCCAAGTTTCAATATAAACAAAAAAAAAAAATTTAAATATGAAAGAGATAATATTGTAATACAACATGAAATTTATGTTATTTAAAAAGACTAAAATGTTTGGATTAAAAAATTTATTTTAATAAGATTATTTTTATTTTTTATTTGTTTGTTTAAAGTAAAAACCCTGTTCAATAACCATTAAGTCAAGTAATTTTGAATTTTAAATCAAAATTAGACTCCCGAAAATTTTCCCCGATTACCCAAAGGGTTTTGGTGGCCCCGGGGATCCCTTGGATGGTAGGGAAAACCCAAAAATTTAGATCCTTTTCTAGGGCAAATTTAAAAGGTCCAAAAAGTAACAACTTTTTTTTTAATACCCCCAAATTTGTTTAAAAATTTTTAAAAAAAAAAGATTCCCCTAAGCTAAATTTTAACAAAAATAAACTCTCATAGTTTTTTTTAAAAAAATAGGCCAAAACAATAATCTAAAACCTATTTTAAATGCGGGACTACGGGATTGGGGGCCCAAAAATTTTTAACCCGGCCCCAAAGGGGTACGGGAAAATTTATTTGACACTATGGAAACTCCGTGATAAACTAAACCGGGAAAACCAGTTTAGTGTTTTTCATTTTCTAGATAATTCCCCACGAAAAACCTTTGGCCCCCTACCTCGGATGATCAATCCTTGGACAGTCGGGACTCAAAATTTTACATTGATTAAAAAAATTTATACTATTAATAAAAGTTTTGGGCCCTTTTTCCCCTTCTTTTATTTGGTTTTTAACAGCTGGGAATACTTGGGCCCAAACCCCAATCATTGACCACAAAAACGTGATTATTTAAATTCATCTTGAGTGAAAAACCTTGAGAATGTCCCCACTAAAAAGAAACAAAAAGGGTTTGTCCAAATAAGGTCTTAAATTGCCCAGAACGTCCTAAAGGCTTCCTCGGACAATGGGCTATTGAAACGCTTTATGTTGCCCATAGTCTACACATGCCCCGTGAAGGGTTTATGTTTTTCATGAGGGAAACCTTTTTCACGAATTTTTTTAAATTACAAGATAGAATCAAAACAAAATACCCAAGTTTTAATATATTTGGCAAATTTTTAATCATATCAAAGAAAGGCAAAATTTTTAATCCAAGGATGTGAATAAAGTGTAGTGGTGGAGTGGAAAGTTTTAAAGAAAAAGTTTGGGGGGGTTTCCCAAAAAGAGGTGGGGGAAAGGGATTTTAATTTATAAAAAGGAAGTTTTAAAGAGAAGAATGGTGCAAGAGTAACGGCCCAGAGAAAAAGGGAAGCAGGGGAGGAGAAAAATAGAGCACTCAAAAAGGGGTTTTTAAAATAAAGAATGAAAAAATCATGGGAAAAAATTTAAGAAAAGAAAAAAGTTTAAAGGGCCCGTGTGGCTCGGAGGCCGGGAAAGGGAAATTTGTTAAAAAAAGGGAAAAAGTTGCGGGAAAAGGGGCTGTGAAAGAAGTAATTAGGGGTTAAGTTCCCTTAAATTTGGACCTCGCCTACGTTAAACCAAACAATTGCAATTTGATTTTTTAGGGACAATTTTTTAAATTTTTGGGGTTTGCCAACAGTGGTTTCCTAAACAAAAAGGAAGGAGATAAAATTTGATTTCACTTCTTTCCCAGCGGCCTTTATAGCAGTTTTACGCCAGTGAAAGTTTTTGTTTTAGTTTTTAATAAAACTTTTAGTGACGCCAAAAAGGGGCCCCCCAATTTCCCATTCTGCAAAAAGTAAAAAAAATTAGCATTGTCCCCTTTAAAAAGGAATTTTTTAGCTAAAATTTTGGGGGAAATTATTTTTTTTCTAGTTTTAAAAAATTAAGGCAGGCCAACTTATTCAGTTACTTGGAAAACTTGCCTGTTTGGGACCCAGCCCTTTGCCTGCGTTTGGGAGGGGTTTACATTGGGGGAAATTTTGAAAAGTCAATTAAAATAAAAAAAAATTTAAATAAAAGAATTATATATATTATCATTATGGGTTAAAAAAAAACCAAATAATTGAAACACCCTTTTTCTCCTCCCAGGCCCCAGTTATGTTGGAAAGGGGTTTTGGGAAGGGGTCCAAAAAATTACCCGTTTTTGGGCAAATCAGGGGCATCAGAAAATTGGTGTTTAGGTCCAAACGAATGCACCCGTGTTTATTGGGGGGCCTAAAGCTACTATTAAAAATATTTTTTGGGCAGCAAAAATCCCTTTCGAAAATGAACCAAGGAAATGGGAAGACAACCAACTGTAAAAGGGAAAAAACCCCTTTTCAAAAAAAAATTTGTTTGTTTGACGATAAAAAAACATTCGAAAAATTAACGTTTGTTTGTCGCAGAAAAAAATTTTAAAACTCCCACCCCTTTTCAAAAAAAAACAAAAAAATGGTTTTTTGGCAAAAAATTTTCAAGTTTTAATGTTCAAAATAAGAAGCTGTAGTTTCCCGAAAACCCTGAAAATACGTTAAGGCAAGACAAAGGGTTTTTAAAACGGGGAAAAATATTTTCCCTTTTTTTAATCTTCTAGAGAAAACTTTTGAAAATTTTTTAATATTAGGGAAAAAATAATTCTTTAACGGGGATGAATTGGGTTTCAGGACCATACAAAACGCCCCCAAAAAGTGGTTGCTCTAAAAGCGACCATTAAAGTGGAGGGGGGTGTTTTTAATCATAGGGGCCCGGGTTTAGTGCACTGAGTTTATTTTCCCCCAAGATCATTTTTAAAAAAAAAAAGTGGAATGATGAACTAAAAAATTGGGGTGCTCCTCCGGTATCATTGTTACTTTTTGGGTCACAGGTACTTTCACCCCAAAATTGTTTGTAAAAGGGGCCATTTTTTTCCAGTCACATCAACTGCAACAAGGAAAACCGAGGAAACGTCTCCAACTGGGGGAAAAATTAAAAATATTTTGGCACCCTTTGGGACTTTGTTTAAGAAAATGGTATTATCCCTTGCAGACCGGGGAAAACCTACCCCTCATTTAAAATTTCCCTTTAAGATTTTTGCTTGTTTTTTCCCCTTACAAACATATTTTATCCGGGCCCACAAAAAACATCCCTTTTTATATAAAAGGTTTGTTAAAATCTTAAAAACCCAAAAGTTTGCTAAGCTGATAAATGAAGCGTATTTAGAGAGCAACCTTTGGGAAGCACTGAAAAAGCCTCCATGCCAGTGGCTTTTGGGCCCTGTGCCAGGATGTTTTTTTAAAGAAGTTTTCTGACCCCTTCCCAATCTGGTGAAAATCATTTTTGGTACTTCAAACCAAAAACCCCCAAAATTGGGTGGAAAAAACCATCACACACGGGGTTTTCGTTGATTCCCCCCACCACACAATTTTTTTTCAAGTGTGTTCTGCAGAGAAAAATCGCCGACAAAACGAAATCCAAAAAGGGCCAAAACAAAGGCCGGGAAAAAAAAGGAAACAGGGAACAGTAGAAAGAATTTTTTATGTCAAGTAGCTAAATTGCAAATTTCAACTGGGGGAAATTCTAAAGAAAATCAAGTTAATAGGGCAAAAAAAAAGATTTAAGAAAGCAGTATTTCCGGACAAACAGAAAAAAAGTTGTCAAAAAAAAAGTTGGTTTTGTGCTTTGTGTGATGAAAACCTAGAAGAAAAAATGATACGTGCATGACCGCCTCACGTGTGCCCCATACTAGTTGTGCAGGAGGGGGTTTTTAAAAGGAACAAAAAGCAGTACTGCCCTTTTTGCGAGCCTTAGTTATTAACAAAATGTTAAAAAATTGTTTTATTTATTTATACTTGTTATTTTAAGCAATTTTTCTTAAATAAATTTAATTATTTTTCTTTTTTCCCATTCAGATTATTAAAAATTTCATTTTTTTTCTGCAAAAAATGAAAGGGGATAGGGGGGGAAATGGCCCACATCAGGAAACCCTTTTTCCCCAATATACCGGGTTAAAAAAAAAGGGAAAAAAAGGAAAAACAAAAGGGTTATAAAAGGAAGGAAAAAAAGGAAGAATTAAAAACAAAAAGAAGAAAAGGAACTTTTTAGGGGTTTTTGGGAAAAGGGAAGTTAAAGGGGGAAAGAGGAAAGGGGGGGAAGAGTAAAAAGGGGGAGGATTTTTAAGAACTAGCAAAATATGGAAAAATGGGTCCCACATGGAGAGATTTGGATCCCACAAAAGAAATGAAACAAGGAAAAAGTACCAGGTGGGGCTAAAAACAAAACTGGGGAAAATATAAGAACTGAGATAGAAGCGGGAATAAAAGGGGGTAATCCAAAACGGTTTTTGAGAATGTATGGAAGGATAATAAGGTACGGTACGACTGAAAAAAGGGATTATAGCAACTATTTGAAAAAAAAGGAGAGGGGAAAAGGTTTTTTTCCCTCAGGGGGGGATTAACTGTGGGGCACTAGCCTTTTATAAAAAAAGTTTAAAATAGAAAAAAAAACCATTTGGGGACGGGACAGAAAAGGGACCCCAACAAATGTGGTTGACCATGTGAAAAAAATTTGAAGAGGGAAAGAATGATAAAATGATGATTTTTTTTATATGGGGGTTGGAGGTGGGAAAAGGTGGGAAAAGGAAAAACAAGGGAAGAGGCTAAAGGGGAGAAGGAGTGGGGGAAGGGAGAGGGGAGGACAGGGCCAATGGGGGGTTTAGGAGGTCGAGAGGAAGTAAAGGGACAGTGGCGAAGGGATAAGGAGTGTGGGGGAAAGGAGGGGGAGGACGGGGCCAAGGTGGGGGGTAGGAGGTCGAGGGGAAAGACCAAGGGACAGATGGCAAAGGGAGAAAAGATTTTGTGGGGGAAAGGGAGGGGAGGACTGGGCAAAGGTTTGGAGGGGGAGGTCGAGAGGAAAAAAAGGGGGCAGTTTGGTAAGGGTAGTAAGGAGTTTTGGGGAGGAGGGGAGGACTGGGTAAAGGGGGGAGGGAAGGGGTTTGGTGGGGGGAAAGGAGGAATAGGAGAGGGGCTTTGTTCCAAGCAGACCCACCCCAGTGGGCTGGAAGATGTTCATGAGATTTTATGGTGAAATCAACACAAAAACTGAACTCATTGTAATTACGGCCCCTAACCTTTACGAGGGAAAAATCCCTCTAAATTTAATTTAAATTAGTTAAAAAAAACGACACCTGAAAACAGGTATCTTTAACCCGGGATTTTTGGCTTGGGGTCCCCAATGCTTTTACCAGGGAAGGGCTTACCCAGGATTCACCCTGTGTCAGGGTTTTTCTTCACTAAATTTTAAAAAACGAGTCTGTGATGGACGTGTGGAATCGCACACATAAAAACAAAATTCCCAACAAATTTACTACACTACACATTAAAACAAAACTTTAAAAACATTTTTAGAACCGTGTCTTACTACCCGTTCGGGCTAAATACTTTATTAACTGTTTTTTTATTTTTACTTTTCTACTAATTTTTTAACTTATTTAAATTAAGTAAATAAACTTTACAAATCTAAAAATTTTTTTTTTTTTTTTTAAAAGTTGTTTGAGTACATTTAAAAAAACTTGGTTTATTGATCGTGGGAAAAGCAATACGCATTTTTTCCAGTAAATCAATGTAACTGGCTTCTTGAGTTTTCTTACTTTCCCTAATAAAATTTGAAATTTTGTTTTAAATACAATACCTGCCCTAAAAATATATTACCTGTTTTATTTTAAAACAATACCCGGAACTTTTTTAAAAGCTTTTCCCGTGGTAAGAGCATGGCCGTACAAACCCAAGGTCCCGGGTTCGATTCCCTTTGTCTGGGGGTTGTCATTTTTAAATTTTTTAAAAATATAAATATCGAGGGGTGTTACCCTCACAAAAAGGGATTAAAAAAATTTTCCGGCTATTGTTTCCTTTTAATGCAACCCTATAAAATTATATATATAAAATTTGCCAATGGCTCCCCAAATTGCCAATACCAGTCGATAAGGGCAGGTGGTCTGATGGCTGTGTTTCTTTTTAAACACGGGGTTTAAAAAGCTGACCCCGACGCCCCCCCCAATCTTAGACTTTTCCCTTTTAAACTATAAAGTGAAGAATGCCCAAGGGAAAGGGAACGAACCCGGAAATTGCTCAGGGGTAGAGCATTTGGCCTTTATTTAAGCCAAAGGCCCCGGGGTTCGAGTCCCGTGTCTAGGTGCATTTTTAAAATTTTAAATATTTTTTTTTGGCTTTTTTTCTTTGGGAAATTTTGTTTTTTTAAATTTTAAATTTTTTTTTTTTTTTTTGGCTTTTTTAAACATTTTCTTGAGGGCAACAATTTTCCTAAATAAAAACCCACCCTTGATTTACGCTTTTTTTGACCCCAAAATTCCGTTTGATCTAGTTTAAAAAACCGGGGAGTTTGGGAATACCCCTGGAGGAAACATTTTGGATCTAAACAACAATTCATTTTTAAAGACAAAAAAAAACCAGCGTTTCCGTGGAAACCATCAAATTAGTTTATTAAAAAAATACTATATTAAACAAATAAATTTAAAATTTTTTTCTATGTTTTCCCTTAAAAAAAAATCCCAATCTCTTAAAAACCCTTTTTCCCCAATTTTTTTTGTTTAAAAAAGTTTTAAAGTAAAAAATTTATAATATTTATGATGCAAATTCTACTTTTTTTTTCACCTTTGAATTTTAAATTTTAATCCCCAAAAGCGTTTGATATTTGTATGATTAAAACTTACTCTAAAAAATTTAAAAGTAAAACCAATTTTAAAAAAAAATAGGGGGCAGCTGAAGTGTTTGTTTTTAAATTTTAAGAAGGGGCTTTTTCGTTTTTAAAAAAGGGAAAGCCATTTTATCTAAATCAAAAACAAATCAACTTAGTTTTTGTAAACAAAAGTAAAACATTTTTTTGGAATGTTTTTTTTTTTTTTAAATTTAAAATTATTTTTTCAAGAAAATTTTCCAGTAAATTTTTTTTTGGGGGAATCTAAAAAAAAATTTCCCCTTTAGAAACCCAAAAATTTTCCGGTAAAAATATTTGTGAGATAATTAAAACATAAAAATGAAAAATTTAAAAAAATTTTGCTTTAGCACGATCGTAGCCATATATATTGTATTAAAATATATTCTGATATATTAAAAAAAAACCCCTTTTAAAAAAAATTCCAAGTTAGTTTAGCTCGATGTTTAATAAAAGCATTCCACTATTTTTTATTATTAAGTTTACATGTTTAAAACCGGGCTTGTCTAAAAGGAGATATTTGATAAAATTAATTGGCCCGGGTAGAAAGCCCCTGTTTTAAAGAAATAAAAAAATTGGCAGTGGTTTTTCACACAAGAAACGTCCCTTTACCCATTTAAGATTTTACAGTAAGTTTATGTCGGGAAAATTAATTAATCTAAATAATTACCCCCCTCACTAGCTTTCTTTTCTGTCGTTTTTATAATTTCTTTTCTTTCCTGTTGGATTTAGGGAACAAAAAAAAAATAGGTTGGGTTGGACCTAACAAAAATTAAAAACCCTTTTGCCTTTCCGGGTCAGTATCCCTTTTGGGTATTTTCGGGGGAAAAAAAATATTCCCCTGTTCCCATAAGGGGCATTAATACCTTTAAAATTTTTCAAAAATTTGATCTTAAAGGGAAAGGAACGCCCGTTAGGGGGGGTTTTTTGAAATTTACCCCCTGTGATTGGTGACCCCCTTCCTCCCGTGCCCTATTTTCCCTCTTTTGGGGGGGCTTTTGGGTTTTTTCCCCTCCCGCCATTTTGGTTTTCCCCCTCCCCCCTAAAGCCCCGGACATTTGGTTCTTGCTGGATTAATTATTTTTAAATTTAATTTGGTAGGTTTAGGGGTTTGGATTTTTTTTTTTGTTTATTGAAGGCATAGGGCCCCCCGGACATTTTTAAAGGTTTGTTAATTAATTAGGTGGGAAAAGGAGGGTCGGAGTTTTGGGGGTTTTTAGTTTTTTAGGGGGCCTACATTCCTTGACGTTTGGGGCAGGAGGGCTCGGCCAGAAGCTTGCGCAAACGGCTGACAACCTAAAAGGGAAAAATCGGCTTTTCTGTCAAAACGGCTCGGTCCGGAACAAGCAGCATGAACCTTGCCTATGTGTTTGGGCGTAGAGTGTGGAAATTTGGTTTCCCCGAGACCCCCCCCCCTTCGCAACCCTGGCGCCAGTCTGGGGGCGTCGACATTTTGGACCTCAAAAAAAACCTTGGGGTTTTTCCCCAATGAAAAAATCATTGCGTTTTTATGTCGAAAACCCTGGCGCCGGTTGGGGGGCGACAATTTGGGACAAAGAATAGATCGTGACTTCACAACCGGGGTTTTTTTCCTATACGTTTTAAATTTGCTGCTATTCGAACCCGGGGCCCGGGTTTGAGGGGAAACAAGTTGGGACAAAAAAGATCGGCCCCTCAGAAACCCGGGGGTTTCCTATGACGTAATCATTGGTGTTATGTCGAAAACTCTGCTCTCTAATTAGGCGCAATCGGGGGCCGGGGGAATCCACAGTTGGGGGCCGCTATCCCCCATCAAAGTCAAATTTAAAATTGGGTTTTTTTTGGTTTGCGTCGTCAAAATTGAAAGGGAAAATGTTACCTCCCCCCGCGGGCTTCGGCCCGGAAAAACCTGGGTTTTTTATGGCCGTTTTCATTGCGTTTTTATGTCGCAACTCAGCTGCACAAAACACAAGGGGGGCTTGGAATCCACAGTTAGGGCCTTCCCCCGGGCCAAAAGTCCTACAAAAATTGGTTTGTTTTTTTACGCCTTTCAAATGCACGGATGTGTGAATCCTTTAAGGACCGGAGAAGGAAAGGTTAAAAATTTTTTTCCCAATTTTTTATTTTGGGTGGGGGGAATGTAAAAAACCCCACCACCCCCCCTGAGCGGATATAATCCACTCCCCTCCAATGCCAAAACCGTGTACCCGCCCCCCCCGATACTTCTTAAAAAACAACAAATTTTTTTTAAAATGTTTCCGTATTTTTAAAAAAATGAAATAAGAAATTGCCCGTAAAAATTATGGGCCCTTAAATCCATGGCGACTTTTTTGGCGGGTTGTCAAGACAAGAATGATGGCCCCGGGTTTGGGCGGGCAGAAAAGTAAAGGACAAAAAATTTTTACGTGCCCTTTTCGACCCCCTTGGTTTTCCCAAAAGGGACGTAATCTTTGGGCGTTTTGGGTCGCAACCCGGGCGCCAGAAAGTCGGCAAAACCCCAAGAGATGAGACAACCAAAGGATTTGAGGTCATCGACACGGGCGCCAGGTTGGGGGGCAGACAAGACAAGTCGAGACAAAATATATCGTGTTACGTCAAACGGGGGGGGGGGTGGCTATAAAAAAAGGGGGGGGGCCCACCGGGTTGTCTAATTAAAACTTTTGGGTAGAGCGGTTTTTAAGATGGACAATTTTACATCAGCGGGTAAATTTGCGAGGGCCGTGCAGCCCCAAAAAATTTGGGGTGTGTTTCAGTTTGTAGATAAAAAAAGTACTCGGTTGATAAATTAAAACCGTAATACAAAGTTCGGGGGGAGTTAATACCCAAATATGAGGGCCGATTTTTTGGTGTTTTTTTAAACCCCCCGGGTTTTGGGTACTCAAACAATAAAGGGCCCTTCTGTGATTTAAAAAAGAAAACGGAAATTTTACCTGCCCGGGAGTAAAACCCGGGTTTAAATAAAATTGTAAAATTTTGAAACGCGCTTAAAAAGACAGGGCAGTTAACAAAAAGGGGCGCGGAGCATAGGGGACTCTACAAAAAGTTTAGTTTCCCCAGGTACCTCCCCATGCTTGGGTCCGGCTTTTTAAATTTTAAATGTTTTGGGCCATCGATGAAGGGGGGCGTCCCTAAAAGAGGGGAAAGGAATTTTCCCCGTGCGCGGTTTTTGTGATAGACAGGTAATTTAAAAAGTGAGGAGCGAGGCTACATAAGTTTTTGACTTACCTGCACACAATACGGGCGACGGAAAAAAAACCCCCACAGAAAACGTGGAAAACTTTATGTGTGAGTAACGTCGCCGTTTACAATTTCCGCAAGGGGGACTTTGGAAAACTGTGTTACCCCGGACCGCCCGCCGCCCTTCGAGCCCCACCCCCACCCGTCACCGTACTTCACCCCGCCGCCGCCGCCCAGGAACCCCTACACCCCCCCCCAGATTCCAGGCTTTCCCCCACCCCAAGGTCCCCACCCCCAGGGGTCTACCCCCCAAAACCCGTCACAGGCGTACCCAATCGTCAGAGTGTCTGCCTTCCCAGGTCGTAAGTCCCTGCGTCCCCCCGTCCAGGCTTTACCTACCGGGCGTCAGTTTAAACGGCCCTTATCCCCCTCAGAGTCGCCTTTTTTTCCAGCCACAGAGTCCCCTTTGCGCCCCCACCCCCCACCGGAGGTAAAGTCCGAAAAACCTGAAAAATCTCGGGGGAATTAAAAAAATTTACCAAAAAAATTTTTTCAAATTTTAAAATTTTTGGGTGAAAAACCCGCCGACTACTACTCGGTTGGGATTTTCCCGGGTAATTTTTTCCCTTTCCAAAAGGGCAATATATTTTTTTGGTTTGTAAGCGTTTTAAAAATCTAAAGCCGCTGTATAAATTTTATCCGGAGGTTTAAAAAGTGTGATTTTTTAAAATAAATTTAAATTAAAGGGGGCCCCGTACTTTGCTGCGGTAATCGGGCTATTAGTGAAATTTTAAAAAAAACCGTTAGTTTGTGGTAGAGCGAGTATTTATTGATGCTGCATCTTAAATTTGGGCCCTTTATGCCTTTTTAAAAAATGAAAAACTTTTGGTGATGGACCCCTACGCAAAGCCTCCAATCTTTTTTGGGGACACAGAATTCAATGTCATCAAAAACCCCCAAAAAGTTGGCCACCCAGGATACCTGTTGGGACAGGGGGTTTATTATGCAGGGATTTTAGCCCCGGGTTTCGAGAAAGAGGAATAAACCGTGTAAAGTCCCTTAAAACGAACTTAAAGAAAAACTAAATTTTATAATGGTGCTAGCGGAAGAGACAAAACCTAATTTTATTGTGCTTGAGTTTTTTGGGAAAAAGAGTAAGGGGGGGCCAAAGGTAAAACTGTGGGGGAATTGTAAATTTTAATACCCCTCGGGCCCCTCAAAAACGTGTCTTAAAATTTTTTTTAAAAAAGGGGCTCCCTACTCATTTTCAAGAGGGAAGACATCTTTTATATGTATTAACAAAATAAATATTGCTGGTTGTTTTTGGGTTGTTATGAATTTTTAAAATTTAAAATTCTTTTGTGATTGTCAATAAAAAAAAATTAACAAAAAAAATTGTTCCTTTTTTTTTCTAGAGGGTAGAACTCTTTTATATGTATTGATCAAAAGCCCCTAAAATAAATTATTGCTTGCTTTTTAAATAATTTTTTTAAATCCTGGGCGGGAGAATCAAAGCCTTGAAGGAGACCCCAAACCCATTTTTGGTGACTTGGGTTTGCTTTTCCAAAAAAAATTTAAAAAGGGTTAAAATTGTTCTTTTAACCTTTAATATTTATATTTTTACTGTTTATTTACCCCCTTAATTTTGAAAAACCAGTAAAACTCCCTGGGATCCATATGAAAACCCAAAATTTTCCAGTATCCAAAGAAAAAATTAAAAGGGGTTAAATTTGGGTTCATCAAATCCAAATATATATTTACTTTTAATATTTTACCCCCTTAATGTGAACAAACCAGTACACTTATAAATACATTTTTTAACCCAAAATTTTTCCAGTACCAAAAGGGAAAAATTTAAAAAAGCGTTTGAATTTTTTAACTAATCCAAAAATTATATTTCGAGTATAATTCCCCCCCCTTTAATTTGTGAAAAAATTTATATACTTTCAAAATTTACATATTTTAACCCAAAAATTTTCTAGGGTTCGTTTCCCCTTTTCCCCGGTGAAAATTTTTTTTCAGAATATGTTTATGTATTAAAATGGTGAAGGGGGAAAATGTACAAAAAAAGGAGGCAGCAGCTTTCTCATCCGGGTTAGGAAATGCCCGCTGCCCCAAAGTGTCCATAAAGTTGTATGACTCTCTCTCTTTAAAGGGGAGAAAAGAAATTTGGGTCTGTTAATCTATGTCACCGTGGCAAGGGTTTCCCAAAACGTCTAAGGAATCAAAAGGCCGCGGGGGCGTTAGCATGTTGTCTGCCCCCCCCCCCAAAACCCCCCCCCCCCCCCCCAAGTAAAAGGGTGGGCTTCGTTTCCCCTGTTTTGACTAAAAAATTTTGGGTTTTTAAGGGGGGGGGAATGGGAACAGTAAAACCAATTAAAGAAAAGAGACGGTCTTACACATGTAGGGTTTCAAAACCCCTATTTTCCCACAGGGCCCAATGATGTTTTTTTGGGGGGGGTTTCCCCGTAAGGAGCTCCCTTTTCCCCACTCCCCGGTGAAAATTTTTGGGGGTTCCCACTTCCATGCCCTTTTAAAAAAAGAAATTTTATGTTGCTCCCAAAAACCTATGTCAAATATGACCCTTTTGAGTTGGAAACCCCTTAACCCCCCCAAAATAAGGTGGCAACCCCCAGGGGCCCAAAGGATTGAACCCCCTTTTCCTTTGTTTTCGCCACTGCGTGTAAGCGTTAAATGTCTCCCACGGCGCCAAGGGCCCAAAAGAATGAAATTGCTCTTGTCTTTTAAAGGGAAGTTTGAGACATTTTTTTGTCTTTTAAATTAGGGTCGCTTGGCTAGTTTTTCAATGGTAAGAGTCAATGAAACAGCGTCCGTGAGGCGTTAGCATGTCTTTTCCCCGAGCCACTGTCGGGTTTTCAAATTCCCCTGTATGACGGGGTTTTCGGGTTTTAAAGGGGGGGAACGGGCTTTGTCCCAAAACTAACGGTTTTAAACACTCATAATGCTTGGGGACGGAGTTCTATGATAGTAGAGAGGGTTTAGACTTTTAAAAGCAAACTTTAACATTTTTTTAATATTTTTTTCCCCCGCAACACTTAAAAAAAAAAAAACCCACAAGTAATACATTTATGAGGATCTTGAAATTTTTTTGTTATTTTTAAATAAAAACTTTTATGCTGAAAAATTATAAACTTTTACGTAAACAAAATTTTCCACTTCAAAAAATATATTTTTAAAAATTAAAAAAACACCACCTCAGTGGCTATTTGGGTTTAAAAAGGTTTGGGTGTTTTGAGCTGGGCTGCTGAGGTTAGGGGATCGATTTTTCCCGAATCTCGGTGGGTAAAATGAGCGTGGTTTTCCAAAAGCATTTACGTAGCAAATTCTTATTTAAATTGAAATTTCTATTAATCAACCCCTTTTTTGGGAAAGGAATATAGTTTTGCAAGCCCCCAAAAAGGAATTAAATTTTAGCTAGCCAAAGGGAATTTCCACACGGCCCTGGGCCCCCCAAACCATTTCCCCTTTGGGGCGGAAAGAAGAACTGCTTAAAATCATGTAATTTCATCATACTAAAACCTTGATTTTAAATTAAACCCGGGCCCCCCTTTGGTCCTTTCACCTGAGATGAGCTAATAAGTATATAAGCTTGTATTTATGGGTAGGGAGGGGTGTGGGGTATAGACTTTTTAAAACCAAAAAATTTTTTTACAATTTTTTTTATTTTTGGGCATAAAAAAAGTATAACATTTTTAAAAAGTATACTGGGGAATATTTCCAATATATAAATTTTATTTAAACTTTAATGGTTTTTTTTTTTTAAAAATTTATTTACACAATTTAAAAAAGTTTTACTTTTTGGGAAAAAAAATTTTTACAATATGGGGGGAATTAATGGCCCCGGACTAAAAAAAGATGGTTTAAATTAAAAGGGAAAATATAAATGTATCCCAGTTTATTAAATTTTATATTTCAATAGTTTTAAAAAAAAAATTTTATCCAACCCGGGTTATATAATAAATTATACTTGACTGGAAAAAAAAATAAATTTTAAATTTTAAACAATTTATTTTTTTAAAAATAAAAATAAATACAAAAATTTATTATATTAAAAATTTTAACAAAAAAAAATTTGACTAAAAAAAAATCAGGTAGGCGGAGGCCCTGTCTGGCAAAAAAAAAAATAAAAAAAAAAGTATTCGGGGTGCATGAAAAAATAAAAAAAAAAAAATAAAAATTTTTGTTTTAAATACAAAAAAAAAAATTTTTGAAAAAAAAATCTCTTAATTTTTAAAAAAAATGTAATGTCGGGGAACTTTTCCTAGAGGGGAAAAAATAAAAGATGATTATTCACCCCCGTCAAAATTTAAGCACCTTTTTTTCCCGGGGCGAGGTTTAAAAAAGAATCTGAAAACCCAAAAAGGGAAATTTAAATAAAATCAGGGTTACCCGGGTTTTGGTGTACCCCGGGCCCGGTAAACTTTAGTCTGCGAAAGGGTACATTCAGTCACAAGACCTTTTCTTACAATTTTGTGGGGTTTATCGTTTGTTACTTTCCCCCGCCTGTTTGGTGCCCAAAACGCTTTCAAAACTTAAAAATTAAAACATCTTTTCCGGTTGCCATATTTTAAAGGGTTTACCCCGCAACCCTTTTGCAAAAAACCTTTTTTGGTTTTGGCGGGTTTCGCGGCCAAAAACAAACCCGGCCCGGTAATTTTGGGACCCCCAGTTAAAAAAGGCAAAAATTAGCTTCCCGGACCGAAAAATTTCCTGAAGTTAAATCAGTGGGTCCCCAAAAAATTCTCCGGTCAGGGGACCCCAATAGCCGGGGCGTTCGGGGAATGAACGCTATCTTATCTTTGATAAAAAAACGCGGCCCCCCATTTGTTAAAGGATAAATTTTTAAAAGTAAAACCTACCCATAGCAGTCGTGTAGCCCCCCCCCCTCTTTCGTGTTGGGGGTTGGGAAAAATGCGTAAAGCGCACCTTTGGGTAATTGGGAAGAAAACCCTCCTCTTTTTCATCAATACGCTGTCCCCGGGATGTACGGATCCGTCAGGTCTGGGGATGCCCTGATACCCTTTGAAAAACGGCTACGTGTGGAAAATCGGGTCTTTGCCCAAACTTTCCCCATAGTAAATTTTAAAAAAAAGTTTAGCCAGAGTGGGGAAAGGACCAGGGTTTTTACAAACAAAAACCGAAATCGATTTTCCCCCTTCCCCCTTTCCCTCTTTAATTTTTAAATTTATGCTAACTTTTCCCCCTTTTGGGGGGTACACCACTCTGGCCATCCGCTGGCTTTTTTTTTAAATTTTTCAAAAAAAGTAAAATGACCGGGGAAAACAAGCGGGCCATTGCTAAAAACACTTCTTTGCACTGCTTAAACGGTGTACCCTTTTCCCTAAATGGTTTTTTTCCCGGGCCCCCGGGGTAAAATCACCCAGAGGGCCTTTGTAAACCAAGCGATTTTTTTTGTCTGTTGGGGACACGCCCCTTTTTTTTTTTTCTCCCCCCCAAACATTTCCTGCACAAATGAAAATTACTTGTCGTGCTCCGTCTAGGCAATGGGGGGCGGAAAAAATTTTGCGGGGGCGTCACCTGTAAACTTTGGCTACCCCTTTAAAACAAAACTTTTTGGGTTTCCAATAAAATTTTGGGGTGGTCGACGGGGTTTTTTTTTTATTTGGAAAACCGTATGGATACAATGAACCCACATCCAAGTACTTGATATTCTCCCCAAAAAAAAGGTCTGCTTTCGGGAAGAGCTTGATACAATTTGTACGCCCCCCCAAAGAATGCCCCCTGGGACTTAGGGGTTTCCTTGCTTACACCTCTTTGCCGGGTAAAAAATTGCTGCAAGTTTTTGTTGTGCGTTTCATCGAAATTAAAAATGCACTCCTACTCTCTACGACCGTGTTTTCCAGCATTTTAAAACCCTTTTCCCCAAACAAGCCATGGTCCTTAAAAAACGGTTTTCCATTTTCCCCGGGGGACTATTTTTGACGGGGGGGGCCCCTTATCAGAGTAGCAAAAGAGGCCCCCCGGGGCCAAAAACCCCTCCCCAGAAACGGGAAGCTGGTGGTGATCCCCGGGTTTAAACACATCGTTACACGTCCCCCAAAAAACCATTTTCCCCTTTTCAGGGGCCTTTAAACCCCATGAAAATAAAACCCCGCTTTGAGGGGCCCCCAGCAGACCCTTTGGGACACGACTAGGGGACTGTTGGTCCCCCGCCCCGGGCCCCCCCCGTTAGGGATAAAAACCGATAGTATTCCCCTTTAAAAATATTTCGGCTTTTTAAAACTAAAGGCCGCTCCAGCTATCTTTCAGGGCCTTCTCAAAAGGGATAAACCCTTTGTTTTCCCCATGACATTTCTCAAAACTTCAGGCGGCCATACGTGGGAAACCAAAATTTTTTCACACAATACAGTTCCAACTCCCCGTTTAAAATAAAAAAACATAATTTTCTTTGCCCAACGCGTATTTTTTTTAGGGGTTTCCTTTCCCCTAACTGCCCATTTCGCCTACCTATTTCCCCCTTTGGGGGAAGGGGAAACCCCTATACCCCCCGGCGTTTTTTTTTTGTAAAAAAAGGGTTTGGAAAAAATGCCCTTCCCCAAAGACTCTTCCGGGCCAAAAAAGTTTTTGGGAAATTTTTGGACGGGCGACATCGGGAAAAATTTAAAGTGAGTCAATAAAGTGGAGCGGGCCGAAACCCTTGAATATTTTCCCACCCTTTTTCATTATAAGTTCTGGGTCCTTTTTTTTAACCCCCAAATCATATATCTTAAAAAAAAAATTCCCATCATAGGTTTTAGCTTTAAAGGCCTAAAAGGGGTTTGATACCCTTTAAAATTTTTGGAAATTTTAATTTGTTCTAAAAATTTTAAAAAAATTTGGGCCTTTGGGGTATCACCCTTGAAAAATTCGAGTCCTATCGCCCCCACAGTCGGTGCAATGAAAGTCTTTTTCTTCTATATAAAACAAAAGCCTTACAACATTTTGGCACGACACATGGGTTGGTTCGTGAAAAGTACTCCCCTGTGAAACCTTAAAGGGAAGCGTTTCTTGTCTGCTTTTCAAAATATAGAAAACAAACATAAAATTAAACTTTTTTCCCGGTCCCGGCATGGATGGGGCCTACTTCTTTAACAAAAAAAATAAAACCAAAAAGGGCAAATTTCCGCTACTCTAAAAAAGTCTCAAAACATCTTGTAAAAAAATTTGATCTTTCCAAATTAAAATTTCCCGCATACCTCGCAACCCTTTTTGACTTCCCCGACCGACCTGTGACCGCTAAAAAAACCCGGGGAATTTTTTATGGTTATCAAAGCACGTTGATTTGTGAACCAACGCCCGCAGTCTTTAAAAGCCCCACAGCTGGGGCCTCCGCTAAAAACTGTTTTAAAGCTAGCACTTTTTTGCACGCGGGGACTTGTGTTTTTTCTTTCATTAAAATGGCCACGGCACTACGGCAAAAGTACCCCCCTTAAATGCGGCTGTCAAGAATATTTTTACATAAAAAAGGGTTTTGTTATCGTCGTAAAATAAAAATCCGGGTCCCCCTTAAAGGAATCTTCAGAGGGAGTGGGCCCCCCTCATATAGGACCTGTCCCCCCCCGAAGTTCCCCTGAACACTGTAAATTTTGATTCGGAAAAGGTTTTATGTTTGAAATTGTTTAAATTTTATTTGAGTCCCCCTTTTTCAAAAGATTCAAAGGGGCATCCACGGCATAAATCTTCTGTTTTTGAGTTTTTGAATATTACACCCCTTTTTGATTTGCCCAAAGGGGTTTTCCCCGTCTATACATCCGGCTCTTTTTTAATTGTCAAAATATATTTTTGGGGCCCGAAAACCCAATCCACGGGAAAGCAAAGACTGTCGCCATTTAAATCGTAATGATCCCATGGTTTTTGCGGCTATAGGGCGGGGGGAGAGTTTTTAATCAATTTATGATTCCCCCTCCCACGAGGTTCCTTAAAGGGGGAGGGGTTTAAAACGTAAAAAGGGTCAGTACTCAAAAAAAAGTTTTTAAATCTTAAAACACGGGGATTTAACCGTTATCAAGCACTGCTCAAAGCTTTCTAGTTTGGTTGCTCCCAAAATGGGGACTTACACGGGGTTCCCCCGTTGAGTCAGTGCTACTCAAACAAGCCCTACGTGGTCATCGGTGCAACCCCCATGGCCCCTAAACCGACGGAGAAAATTATTTAATTTTTTTTTAACCCTTAATTGCGTCACGATCGCTTGCTGGTGCCCCAAAGATTAGGGAAATTTTCTCAAACCGGTATAAAAGAAACGCTCAATTTTAATCCTCTCTTGAACGATCCAAGGGGGACCCTTTTTTGAAATTTCACCCCTCTCTGTTTTAAACCGGGCCACTTTATTTCTTTTTTGCGGGGTTTGAAGGGGGTTTTTGCTATTCCCGGGCTCCCATGTCCCCCATCCCCCTTCGCCGCCCCCGGGGGCAAAACCCCCCCCCCCCTTTCGAAAGGGGCGGGGGTAAAAAAGGGTAAGGGGCCAGACGGGGGAAACCGGGGCTAAAACCCCGTCTCCCCTGGCGCTGGGGCGGTGCGGCTCCCTTTTGGGTTTAAAGGGGCCCCCTGGGCGGGCGGTGGTGTTTTTGGGGGTCGTCCCTCCTTTTTGGGCCCTTTTTTTCAATATAATACATGCCCAAAGTAAGAATTGCCCACAAACAAAATTTGGGCTTTAAAAGCTGAAACCCACTGACAGCTTTTGTGTGGGGGGAAGTTGAAAAAACCCCCCTGGTAAAAATTTGAACCTCAAACCTCATCTCTCAAATATTTTTTTTTAAATTTAATATAAAATTTAAATTTTTCTCAAAAAAATTGCTTTAGCTGAAACCTCCCGGGTTCACTTTTGTGTGGGGGGAGAGAAAAAAAACACGCTTTTTTTAAACCCCTGGTAAGATTTAAAACCTAAAAATTATCTCTTTAAAAATTTTATTATGTCCCATATTTGCTTTAAACTGAAACCGCATTCACAAAAATGTTTTCACCATAAAAAAAAATCATCGTGCCCTTGTTTATATAGGCAACCCAATTTAAAAATTTTCGGGAATTAAAACCATCATTTTTTCAACAAGGGGCTTTCGTCTTAAGATACTTTAAAGGCTGAATTTTTCAAATACTAATCAGTAATTAATTTTGACGATTTTTTGCACCAAAAAAGCCTTCAGATTTTTTTTTAATATGGGAAAATTTATATTTTTAACCTTCAAGTTACTATCTTTCGGGAATGAATTGAGGGGTTTTTTTTTTTTTAAGCCCTTTCCTAATGAGGGGATTGTCCCAAACCCCCAGTACCAAAAACAAACTATGCACATACACTCCCCGGGTTTGGGAGCAAAAAATTAAGACACCTGGCATCAGGGCTAAGCTGTATGGGTAGCGCTAAACTTTTTTAAAAAAATTTCAAGTTACATACTCCTGTAAAATTGCCCAAAAAATGTTCTAAAAACCCTCGGTGAAGGGATTTTTTTTTTTCCTTGGGGTATTATATTTTAGAGCCGTTCTTTTTTCCAAAACTCGGTTTGATTTTTTAAATTAAAGATTGGGCCACCCTGCCCGAATTTTAAAAAAAGTTTAAAATTTTTTGAGTGGGATGTCGGCTCCCCAAAAAAAAAGGAAAAAACTTACTTTTTTAGCATATGTTTGGATTTGAACCATGTCCCTTGTATCTTTAAAAATTTGGGTTTTTTCCCGCTGATTTGTTTTCATCCCCTTAAATTGGGACCCGACTTTTGGTGGAACTGAAATTTTTAAAATGGGGTTTTTTTAAAAATTTTGCCTTTGTACAGAAATGAACCCTTGTCCCCAAAACTAAAGGGTGCTTGAATATTGGGAATTATAATTTTTTGTCCCTTTAACCCAGGAACCCTGAACAAAAAAACCGGAGGGGCAGTTTTTTTTAAAAACTTAAAACCTATTTTCGCTTTCCCCCCGGAAATTTAACCAGGGGCCCCCCCCAATTGGGTCCGCAGGGTTTTTTAGTGTACAAATCTCCCAGGGGTTTTTTTTTTAAAGGGTTCAGCTACGCCCATTTAACGGTGTTTTTTGTGTGTTTGGGGAGAGAGAGAGAGCGAGCTTACCCCACACACACCAGGGTTAAATTTTTAAACTTAAAGGCTGGGCTTAGGAAAATTTACAACATAGCAGGCGGTTTAAGGGGGTCCAAAATTCCCCCAAACATTGGAGTGCCATTTTTCCCCAACGTAGAGGGCGCAGGCGCCAGGGGTGTCTGGACTGATGCGAGGGGCCCCCCCTGGAAAAGGCAGGTGGGCTATTGACCCAAAGAAATCATGCTAGCACGTCCCTGCGCCTCCTGTGGGGGAGATGAGACAAAACCCCCAAAGCACCGTTTCCAAACCCAAAAAGGATCCCAATTTCTGAAATTAAATAAATACATATTAATTAGCTTTTTCGGGGGGGGGGAGGGGGGGGGGGTAAAGCACCGAAAGTCTCTTTAAAAAATTGTTTAAATGTTTTTTTTACTCCCTATACGCATCGCCATTTTGCAACACAGATCCCCTTTTATTAAAGTTTGCCCAATTTGGGCTAGAATTTTTCGGAACCCCGGTTGTAAACCCCCCGACAAAACTGTTGGGGGGTCTTCAACTAAAAAAAAAAGAAGAAACCATTGTTACGCCACAGCTGTATTTAAACAAAAAAAAAAACCATTAAAATATCAAAACGTTTTAAAAAAAACTTCCAAAAATTTTGAAAATTTTTTTAGCAACTCGAAACCCCTTTTTTTATGTTCCTCGGCGTCAAAACACAAATTGACAGACCAAAAGTAAAACGGGGTTTTATTTATAAACCCCCTTCAAAAAAGCCTGCCCCCTGTTAGACCTAATACTTTTTGTGTTCCCGCGCATCACTATAAAATCTGTCCATAAGCCCGCTTTTAAATCCCGTTAACTCCGTTAAAACTGATCCCAACCCATTGACGTTGCGGACCCCGGGCTGTCGGCGCTCCGTTCAGGGAACGGCAAAGATAGCACACACAGAACGAACAAGCACGGGGGTGCAAACGGGCGTCACTCAAAACCCACCCCCCCTCAGTGCATTCCCGAAGGGACATTTTTTTTTCCACTCTTACAAATGGTTTATGCATTGAGGTGTGGGCCCTTTAAAATTTCATAGGGATATATTTTTGTATAATAAATTTCGAACAAGGCTATTCCTATTAAAATTTGGGCTATACAGGAACACCCCCTTTCCACGTGGGGCGAGATTTGAATCCCCGGGAAATTTCAGCTACGAGCGATGCTAAAAAATGAATACGATTATAAGCAAAAAGGGGTACCCCAAAGACTTTTTTTTTCCCCTCTCGCAAATGTTGGGTGCATTTTTAGGCTGTCCTCTTAAAAGTACTCAAACATTATTTTCTTTGAATCATGTCTTACTAACCCCTAGCCATCCGCATTAATTAAAATACACCAATAATTTAAGAAATGGAAGAAAAAAAAAAAAAATTAAACTGAATTTTTTTCATTATGTGTGATGGTAACTTTTTTTTATTTTTTAAAATAAGGGTTTCCTATTAAAATTGCCCATACAGGTTTCACTTTACCGGTTTAATGAAAAGCCCAAAAGATGTTGCAAAAGTGCCGCGGGAAAGAATTTAACAAGCTTTTGTGGGCCCTGGGTAGCAGCAACACCTTAAAAAACTATAGTTTTATTTTAATATCTATAAAAATTTAAAATATTTTATATGTTTTTTACGGTATACTGGGAAAATTTTTTAAAATTACAGGGTGCTTTTTTTTAAAACTCCCCAATGTCAACTTTACGGGGTGTAAAAAAACCCCTCTTGCCATGAAAAAAATGGTGCAAAAAGCGCTTCGCGAAATGAAAAGAACAAGCACGGGGGTGCAAAAGGGTGTCACTCAAAACCCACCCTCCCACAGTGGGGAAAACTGAAAAGTACATTTTTTCACTCTCCAAATGTTTTTGATTTTTTGGGGGTGGGCTTAATTTTTTTGGTTAATTTAAATTTACCTGGGAAAAATAAAACGGGTTTTTTTCAAATTTAAAAAGCGGGTAGCAGCACACGAGACCTGAAGAAAAAAACGGGTTTTTTTCCACTTTAAAAAAGCTGGGGGCCCGGGGCACGGGCTTACAAAAAAATAAATATTTCAATATCTTTTAAATTTTTTATATTTTATATGTTTTACGTTTTATACGGGTAAAAATTCTTTAAAATTACTGGGTTTTCTTTTCTACACTCCCAAAGTCCAATTTCACGGGAAAGTAACACCCCCTTGCCTGAAAAAGATGGTGCACAGAAAGAACAAACTGCAGCGGGTCTATTAGCGTAAAAAAAGTTTGCAAAACCCCTTTAAAAATCCGACTTTCCCCCCCTATTTATAGTATTTTCTTTTGCTCTAGAAAAACCCCAAACCTGTGGTCATTTCTTTTTACGTGCAATGTTAAAACTAAATACCCTTTTTTATATTCGTTATACCCGATTACCGAGTCTAATAGATTTTTCGTTTTCCCCTTTGCAAAATGCCCGCTGCACTTTAGAAATTTTTTTTTAATAGATTTTCCATTTCTTCCCCTTTCCCCCCAAAGCCCCCTCCACGCAAAGAAGGTACATTTTTTTATTTTGCCGTTTTAAAAACAACACTGTTTAAGTTTTTTTAAAATTTAAAATGTTTTAAACCCATGTTTCTATTTTAGCAAACGTCTTCGAAAAACTTCAGCCTTTTTGTTTTTGAGTACTATAAAATTTTAAATTTTACATTTTTTTTCAAAACCCCGGACAAGGGAAAAAGGGACATTTTTTAAAAAGGGCCCAAAGTTTAAATTGGAAATACGAACTAACATTGAAAATTTTATAACGAAAAAATTAGTAATTATGCTTTTTTTCGGAAACTTGTGCTAACCCAAAGGGATATAATAATAATTTTAAAAATATATATATATAATAAATATTATAATAAATTTAAATTAAAAGGTATTTTAAAATACTTATACAAAAATTTAAAAACGCTAATGAGGCAGGAATAAAGAAAGTATTTATGAGGGGGGGGGAGAGTTGGAAATATTCCCCAGTTTTAAAAGGATAGTGTTTGAACTTTTAAAACCCCGTCGAAATTAACCCCTACCAACGAGCACGGGCGACACATTTTTTTTAAAAAATTTAACCTTTTTCATATGTTCCTATGTTTTAAAACCCCGAGAAAAAATCATGGGGTATAATATATTTTGATAACAAAATTTAAAAAATTTTACATAAATTTTAAGTGAAATAAACTAAGGGAAAAAACACGGGGTTTATATAACTGAATATGAATGAAAAAGCAAAAGCGGGGGACCCCCAGGGTTTTTTTTCACTCTCCCAAATGTTTTTGGGGACATTGGGGGGCGGCGTTTCCCCCAAGGCCCCAAAAACCCTCAAAATTGGGTGTTTGTGGGGAAAGAGCTGTTTATTTGACTTGGGCCCCAAAACTGTTCCCCCTTTCAAGGGGGTGTAAAAACGAAACCCGCCAAATTTAAAGGGGGCTTTTTAGCTGCTTGCAGGTGTTCCCATTTTTTAGAAACACAATGACTTTCCCCAAAGGGGGTTGGGGGTTATTGCTCTTTGTCACCCCGCAGAAGGTTTAAAGACCGGGGAGGGAGAAAATCAGGATGAAAAACCCCGGCTCTGTGGGGAGGGGTGGGGAGGGAGAATTCCCCTGTCGGGAAAAGTGAAAAGGGTTTGGGTTTTTCATAAAACAGGGGCCCTTTCCCCCGGGGGGAGAAGTTTTGCCCTCATTTTTTATCGGGCCAGGGGGAGAAAGACGAAAAACGTGGAGCGCGAGGCCGGGGGGGCCCCTATTGGGGTTAAAGTAAAAATAATTAAAAAATTAATCACCAAAAAACCAACATGTCCCGGGGAGGGCTCCCAAATAGTTTAACCAGTGTTCGCCGTACTCCCTGATACAGCAAACCACAACGCCCTAAAATCTCCCCACCCAAAAAATTAATTAACAACCCACATCTCCGGGTATTCCAAAAAATAAAATTAAAAAAAAATACATCACCTCATCCTACTTTTAAATTTAAAATAATCAAAAAAACAATAAATTTAAATTTTTAAAAATTAATCAGAAAAAACCCAAAATGTCCGGGGTTTGTTGGGGGGGGGGGAAAAAACCCAAACCGTCTGTGGGAAAACCCAAAAGCCAAACAGAGGAAAGTAGGGAAACGGAAGGAGGGGTTGGGGGGAAAGGGGGGGATCACCAATCATGAGCAGGAGGCCCTGGTTTACGTGACCAAAACCGACCTACCCCGCGTGATTTAAGGGGGGCCCCCCATACTAAAATGAGATGTAAAAAAAAAATAGCCCTGCTTGCCTCGATTTGCCAATTTTTTTTTTTTTAAAAAAAAGAATGAAAAAAAATGTGATCGAAAAATTTCCTTTTTCCCGGGTGGAAAATTTTACAGTCATATACAGCTTCTGCATGGGCTAAGGACAAATTAGAGGAATGATTTCCAAATCTTTTTATAAAACTAAAAAATTTAAAAACCTTGGCAAAGTAAAAAAAACCGAAAAGACACCCCCAATTATTAAGAAAGAAAAATGAAGGGGAAAGGGCAGGAAAAAAACGCTATTGAGTGGTTTTCTCTTTTTAGAAGTAAAGATGGAACTGGTTGTAAGGGAATCGGTTTTTTTGTAGGCGTCGTTCCTCTTTAACCCCTAGTTTGGGATTCTTTCCCCTTTCGGATTGGGCCCTTTTCCCCAAGGAAATGAACGCTAATCTTTTTTGGGTTTTTTTCATTCCCCCAGGGAAAAACTTTCCACAAATCAAAATTTTTTTTAGGGTTTTTTGTTACTTGTGAGCCTCCATACCCCGAAAATTTTGGGCCATCAATTTTTTACCCTCCTTTTTAAATGTAAAAAATTTCATTTCATTATGTTTAAAAAAAGGGCCCCCCCATGCTGAAAATTTACCCCATAATCTTTGTAATTCATTTCTAAACCTCCAATTATAAAACCCAATTTTTTTGGGTTTTTTAAATAGTACTAATTTTCTATTTTAGGTTTTACGTTGTTTGGTACGAAATAATAAACAATTCCCGAAAAAATAATATTTTCTACAAATTTAATTTCAAAAATAAAAAAACCCGTTCGTGTACTTACCGATTTAATCTTTTTGAAACAAACAACCCAACCCCCCAAGACTGGCCAACCATTTTCCCAAATTGACGAGTGGGGGGAGCGAAATTCATGTTCCCCAAAAAAGATGTGTTCCCCCCGTTTTTGTTCTACTAACACGTAATGGGCCCGGGCCCGTTTTGACACACTAGAGAATGACTAATTTACCCCTTCCCTCCCCCAAATTTTTGAAAAATTTTTTACTGTCCAAAAAATCAGGGGATTGAAGAAAGGTTTGGAAATTTGGGTGGAGCCTTCCCCAAAAATTGGTCTAAGTGATCTTCCCTAGCTGCATTGACGTTTTTTCGAGCGTGTGTTCAGTTCTCCCCCCCCTTTATTCTATTGCAACGAAACCCAAATATATATTTTGATGTGCGTGTAGCTAAAATTTTCTTTTTGATTTCATCGCTTGAAAGAGGAACATTGTTCCCGGGGCCCCAGACAATGCAGGATAAAAAAATTATATATTATTTCTTTTATCAGAAAGTTTTCAATGGCGATTTAATTTTTTGGACTCTTTATTTAAAATTTTAACTCTTAGGTTTTCCAGTTAGATGGTTTTAAAAGTTTATTATCTAAATCTATTAATTTTTTACCTGATCGTTTAAATTTTTAAATTTAAAGGGTCTATATTTTGTCTGTCACCATTGGGGTGCAGAGCAAATTTTTTGGGGTTTAAAAACTTTTTTAAAATAGCCCCAAATTTTTAATTGACTTGGGGAAATTTAAAAGAGTTAAATGTAAATTTTTTTGAAAAATTTTGGATGTAGTAATTAATTTTTTAAGCATCCAAAGGTAGCGTTTCTGATTTTTATTTGCATTTTTTAAAAATAGTTTAATGTAAAGTAATTTTTTGATCTTTTGATTTAAATTTTGATATTAAATTTAAATTTAGTATATTTTTTAACCTTTTTTCCCATGGTTTGCTTCTAAAAAATGAGATTCCATTATTTTTTACTAATAGGGGTTTTTTTTTCATTTACCTTTTTGGGTTTAATTTAGAAAAGTCCCCGGGGGGGGGTTTTACTAAAGTCGGGTTTGGCCCCAAAATATCACGTAATTTTTAAAGTCCTTTTAGAAAAATTTAAGTTTTTTTTAAGTCTTTATTTTTTTGGGATACAAAATTTCCTTTTTGTAAAATTTTTAAGGGGCCCATTAAGCCCCTTTTAGGCTTTATGTATTATCCCCATGAATATTAATATTTTGTTTTATTGTTCTAAAATTTAAAAGTTAGGTTGTTTTGTCCTTCAAGACTGACCCTTTGAATTTTGGATATTTAAATTTAAACCCCTTTTCTTAAATTTTCTGGGGAATTTTAAAAATATGAAATTTTTCTAACTTTTTTTTGGGGTTTTCCCAAAATATTTAGTTTGAAAATTCTCCTCCCCAAAAATTATTTCATTTGGCCCTTTCCCCTTTTCCCAGAAATCTCCTTCATTAAATGTCCATGGTATATGCGCAAATGGCACAAAGAGTTCAAAGTACGCTCAAAAAAATTTTTCCATACACTTGAAGGGGCACTTTTCTTTTTAATAGCAGTTATCTTTTAAAACCCTTTTTGGAAATTTTCTCTGCTGTCCCTTCTTATCAAACATATCTACTACCCCCCTTTTTACTTCCCTCAAGCCCAATTGTTTTCAATTTTGTATTTTCTCAGCCTTACTCCCCCCAACTTTATTGGGGTTTTCTAGGGCCCCATTCTCTTCCTTGTCATAATTCACAAAAATTTGGCCCTGAAAAATTTTTCCACCCCCAGTTTACTTTTACATTTATTCCTGTTCTGTTCCTTTACATCCTTTTTCCCTTTTTCCCTCATACCATCAAATCATCAGAAAACCCCATGGCTTTCAGTATTTCCCCCCCGGATTCCTTTCCACTTTTTTATGGGGAATTTTAAAATTTCCTTTTCAAATGTACCATAATGGTGAGGAGCCCCTTTCCCTCATTTCCTCTCTCTTTGTCTTTAAAAAAGCCTAAGTTATCCCCCATACAACCCTTTTCCCCTCCCCATTGCAAACTTTCCCCTTTCCAGTCCCGCTTTCCCTATCTTTTTTTTATATTTTTAAAGTCTTCCAAAATTATAATTTTGCAACATTCATAAATACAATTACCAAAGTTTTTCTAAACAAAGATCAAATTTAATATGACCCCTGTTCCCTAAATCCGTTTCTTTTTCTTTTTCTTTCCCCTTCTCTTTAATTTTATTTCTTTAAATTTTTTTTTCCTTTGTCCCACGTAAAAGCCCTGGGGGCCCCAAAGAAAAAAGGGGGAATTTTAATCATTATTTCAAGGGGAAAAGTTTAAGTTGGGAGGGGTTTTTAAATTTCGGGCATTCGGGTTCTTGGGCAAAAAGCCCTTTTGTTCCTGAATCAGTAATCGGGTTTGCGTCAAGCCTTTGCAGTAAAAAGTTTTTTACATTTAAAAATGTATTTCCATGATCGGCACGAAAAAGGGAAATTTTGGCGGGAGCTTTCAAAATTCGACGCCAGATTCGGGTTTTGTTCAGACATTTTTGGGTTTTAGAATTTTAAAAAACGGTTTAGTATTAAGAAAGGGAAAGGGTTTAAGCCCAATAAAAAAGTTTTGAACGCCCGAAAAATGTTTAAGTAAATCATAATTTGTTCCTGGGAATCCACAGCTTCTTTTTTTTGGGGGAAAAAAAAATTTTTTTTGTTTATTAAGTTGGCTCACCGCACTTCGGCCAAATTTTTTGTTCTCGATTTAAAGTTGCATCCGTACCCAATTTTTTATGTATTCCGGAAAATTTAAAGCCCGCTATTTCAAAAAATATAGTTGTTTTTTGCTGGAAACCCAATTTTTTTTGAAAAATTTTAACGAAAACAAAAAAAATTTTTTGAAAAATCTTTGGGTTTTGTTGAAACACTTTTTTTCCCCCTATAAATGGTTTTTGTTAACAAACGAACTTTTCAGGAAATGGGGTGGGGGGAATCCTCGGGCCTTTTTCACCAGCGATCGTTTTCACAGTTTAAAAAATGACCCGTGTGGGGGTTATTTAAAAAAAAATTTTCGGGCCATTTTCTTTTTAAAGGTGACAAAGCCCTGCGTTGATTGTAACTTATAAATGTACTCAACATGGTCAAAAAAATTTATTTAAAGATGAACAGAGAATTATTCCCCTGAAAAAGCCAAAAGGTTTTTTAACAACATAGCAAACTAATACTGCAATTTAAACTCAATTTACGCTTTGAGAGGCTTTTGGGAAAATGCTTTTTAAAACAGGGGAAAGGAGATATCAAATTTTTCCTTTCGGGGATCACCGCCCCTTTTCATTTTTTAATTTTTTTTTTATGGGAAAACTTTAAAAATGCGAGTGTTTGTCCCTTGACCCCAAGTATTAATAAAAAAGACTAGGGGTTTGTGAAGATATTAAAAACGATCCCCCAAAAAAGACGTTTCAGCGGTTAAACCCAAATTGCTTTTAAAGAGTGCGGAAATTTTTGTATGGGGAAAATTTTAAAATTTTGTTTATTACACAAAATATTAAAATCGCCCTTTCTCACGCCCAAAAAAAACCCACCCTCTATATAATTTTTTCCGTTGCACAGTAACACTTTTTGGTTAAATTTCCCCAAAAAAAATTTTTACACCTTTCACTGTCTCCTTTCTTAAAAATGTGTACAAAAATTTCCTTTTTTAAGCTTTCAGTACTCTTTTTTTTTTCCTTTTTTTTTTTTTTTTTAACCCTTTTTTTTTTTTTTTTTTTTTTTTATTTTTTTTAAATTTTTTTTTTTTTTTTAATTCCTTTTCTTTTTTTTTTTTTTTTGGGAATTTCCCCCCTTTTTTTTTCCCTTTTAATTTTTTTTTTTTTTATTTTTTTTAGGGTTAAAATTTTTTTTTTTTTTTTTTTTTTTACTTTTCGTTTTTTTTTTTTTTTCTTTTTAAATTTTTTTTCTTTTTTTTTTTTTTTATTTTTTATTTTTTTTTTTTATTTTTTAAATTTTTTTTTTTTTTTTTTTTTTTCTACCTTTTTTATATTTTTTTTTTTCCTTTTTTTTTTTTTTTTTTCCCTTTTTTATTTTTTTTTAAATTTTTTTTTTTTTTTATTACCTTTTTTTTTTTAATTTTTTTTTTTTTCTCCCCAAATCCTTTTCAATATAAACCCTTGTTTTCCTTTTATTTTAAAAAATTTTAGGGGAAATTTAAACCCAAACCTTGGGTTTTTTACCCCCGGGGGAAAATCCCAAAATTTTTCCCCCCTCCCCAAATTCCCCTTTATTTTTTTTCCGCTAATCCAATAAAATTCCCTGTTTCCCCCTTCCCCTTTTCTTTCCCTTAACAAAACCTTTTTCCCCCCCTAATTTTCCCTTTTATTTAAAAATAAACTCCCTTTAAAACTTTTCCCTTATTATCAAAAATTTAATTTTTTATTTTTTCCTCTTTTTTTTTAATTTTAAAGAAAAAAAATTTTAAAACCCCTTCCACCTGGTTCATCCCTTTTTTTTTACCTTTTTTAAACTCCTCACCCAAATTAAAATTTCTGTTTTGTGCCTTTTCCTTTTTTTCCTCTTGACCACCGGTTTTTTTTAATTTTTTAAACCCTTGGTTTTCCCAAAAAAGAACTTTTAAACCCCAAAAAAATTTAAAGATAAAAACCCCCAAATTTAAAAGGGGGAAAAATAAATTAATAAAAAAAATTAAAAAACCAAAATAAATAATTTAAAAATTTTTCAAAAAAAAGCTTTGGTTTTTAAAAGAGGGGAGGGGGGAAAACAAAACCCTAAAAAAAACCCCCCCAAAAACCCCATTTTTAAATTTTTTTTCCCCCTTTTTTTATTTTTACAAGGATAAACTTTTTCCCATGTCCCCGAGAATTTCTTTAAACCTTTAACCCAAAATTTTTTTTTTTCCCTTCTCACCTTTTAAGGTTTATAAAATAAATGAAGAAAGGGGTTTGTTCAAATTTTTTTTTGGAAAACCATTTTTTAAAAGGGAAAGATTTATTGACCAAACTTATTTTTAATTGAAAAAATTTGGGGGAAACCCCCCCAACCCTTTCTACCCCTTTTAAAATAGGGCCTTATTTTCTACCCTCCCCTAAGAACAATTAACCTAAAAATGGGGAAAAACCCTTTTTTGTAAAGGGTGGTTTAAATTTTATAATTTTAAAATTTTTTTAAAAATTTTTAAAAGTTTAAAGAAAAAACAAAAAGGGATTTCATTCCCCAACAAAACAGGGTTAAAACCCTGTAAAAAAAAGATTTTTTAAAAATTCCGAGAACATTTTAAATAATATAAAACCTTTTAGAAATTAAATTTTTAAAAATTTTTTTCCCTTTTAAGTTTTTAAAAATTTAAAAACTTTTAAGGAATTTTTCCGGAAGGGGAAAATTTACCCTAATTTAAAAATTTATCCGGTTTGGGCTCCCACAAAACCTTGGGGAAAAATTGACGGGTTTTTTAAAACTTCCCAACCGGAAGAGCCCTTTGTTTTATTTCCAATTAAAGGGTAGGATTGAAAAAAAAGGCAAAAAATTTTTAAATGAATTGTTTTAATTTTGGGGTTATTAAAATTTTGAGAAAAAAAGGAAAAGAATTAAAAGGGCAAAACAAATTTTTCTTTTCCCAACATATTTTTACCAAAAGGGAATTTTTTTTGGTTAAACATTTTCTATTAAGGGTTAACAAATTTTTTTAAAAAACAAGTTTTCAAAACAATTTTTTAGCCATTTTTACAAGAACTTTTTCGAAACCTTTAGGTCTAAGGGGAAGTTCCTTTCCACAAATTTAAAAGGAAAAATAAGTTTTTTGTCAAGGGGATCCCCAATTTTTAAATTTTGATTTTAAAAAAAGAAACTTTTTTAAATTAAAAAGTTTTTAAATTGTCTTAAAGAAAAATTCCTTTTGATAAAAGTGTTTTAGTAAACTTATTTTCCAAAGGAAGGTTTTTGTGGGAAATATGTATGTTAAAAAAATTTTTTAAAACAAAAAACCCTTTCAAAAAAAGATTAAGTTTCCAAAATTTTTTAAATTGTTTTGAAGTTTTTAAAAAAAAAACATTAACCTTGTAATTTTAAAATTGGGCGACCAAAATTGGAATTTTCCGGGAAAAAAATAAATTTTATCCCTAAAAAAAAATGGCCCCCGGGTTTGGTAACCCTCACACCCACAAACCAAGGGGGTTTTTTTTTGGGAAAAAAGGGAGACCGGTTTAAAAAAATTTAAAAACTGAGGGAGGGCCAGACCAAGGAAATGCAAAAAAGGGGGTGACTAAATGGGTTTTAAAAGTTTCCCCAAAAACCCCAGGGTCTGGGGCTTTCCCCCAAACCCCGGAAGGGGGTGGCATTAAATTTTAAAAAATTTTTGAAACAAAACTCCTTTTTAAAAAACCCTTACCCTAAACTTTGGAAAAAAAATTTTTTTTTTAATTTTAAACGGAAAACAAAGGTTTTTCTTTTCTTGAAAAATCGTGTCGGGTTTGGGGTTTTTGGGAAAAAAGGGTCCGGGGGTTTTTAATTTGACAAATACCCGGGAACAAAATTTATGTTAAACAGACTTTAAAAATTTTAATACAATTTCCGTTTGAAAAAGGAAAGGGTGAGGTTGTTTTGAAAAGTTCCGAGGAAATACAAAATTAACTTTGCCGGTTGGAAATACCCAAAAAACCAAAAAATTCCCAAAACCCCCAAACCCGGGCCTTTTATCCTGTTCTTTTAATTTTATTATTTTTAAACTTCTCTTGAACTTTTTTTAAAAAAAACCTCCTTAAAGGTTCCAAAATCCCTATTAAAACCAAGGGCCTTAAAAAGGTTTTACCCAAAAAAAAATATTTTGTCAGAAAAAACTCCCCAGGGTTTTTAAATTAAAAAAAACATTAATTTAAAGGAAAGGGGTCTTTCCCGCCCCCTGAGAAAAAGAAGTGATTTTTTTGAAATTGATATAAAATTTTTGGGAAAATTTTTTAAAAAAAATTTTTAAAAGGATAAGACTTATTAATATCCTTAAAACCCCAAATTTAATTTTGGGGTGTATTTCTAAAATAAAAACTTAAGGGGTTTTTGCCAATTAAAACCCCTGGAGGCAAAACCAAGGGGGTTTTTTTTAAAAAAATAAAACCTGATTTCCCCTCAAAAACAAAAACCCTTTACCCCTTTTTGGGAGGGGTTGAGAAACTTCAAAGGGGCCTTTTTAAAATTTTTTAAAATAAATTAAAAACAAGATTAAAAGTTTACAAAATATTAAAATATTCCAAGAAACCCCAAAAGGACCACCCCATCCAACGCCCAAAAAAATGCAAAGGGGGTGACCCCCCAATAAGGTGCGGGAAACCAAAAACCCTTTCCCCCAAAAAACCCCAAGAGGTCGCCCGGGTTGGGGAAAAAACCTACCCCCTTGGGAAAACCCGCTAGATTAAATAACCCCAAAATTCCTTTTTTAAAAAAATTAAACCGTCCTTTTAAAAAATTTTTTCCCCCAAATTGGGCATAACAAAAACAAAATTTTTTTCTTTTTTTTAAATTAACTTTGATCCCCCTTTTTTCCTTTTTAGCTTGTTGGGAAAAATTTTGTCTTAGTTAAAAGAAAAAATAGGAAAAACTTTTTGGTGATTTTTAACCCAATTTGTAAACCCAAATCACGAAACCAAAAAAATTTTAAAAAAAGGGGATACAGTTTTTTTTAAAATTTTTTAAAAAAAGTTTAATCAAAAGGGTTTTTTCGTTTTTGAGGAAAGGTTGGGGTTTTTAGTTTGGGAAAGGGGGTTTCCGATGGGACGTCCAACCTTCACCAAAAAAGAAGGGGGGGTTTAAGGGGCCAAAACACAAAAATTTCCATTTTTTTTAAAAAAAACACCCCAACCAAGTTTCCTTTAAAAATTTTTAAATTTAATTTTCAAATTTTTTTGAAAAATTTTTTAAAACAAGGCTTGATTTCTAAATTATCCCCCTTTTAAGACCCCAAAAACCCTTACAAATTTAAAAGGACAAAATTTCATTTTAATTCCCCCAGAAAGTTTTAAAAACTCCCAACCAAAAAATTAAAATAAAACTTTTTTTACCCTATTTAAAAATTAAAAATTTTTTTTTTCAAACTTTTTAAAAAAACAAATTTAAATTTTTTTTAAAATTTTGGGTTTTTTTTTAACAACTTAAAATAAATTTTTTCCCCCGGGGGGGAATTTTTTTAAAAATTTCAAAAAAAGAAATGTATTTTGAAAAATTAAAATAAATTTAATTTTTTTTCATTTTTAATTTAATTTAAATTTTAAAAAAAATTTGTTTACATTAGGGGGGGTTATATTTTTCCTAAAAAATTTACTTAAATGATTATTAATTTTTAAAAAAAATTTGAAAAAATAAAAAAAATGCATTTTTTGGGCCATATTGGGCTTTTTTTTAAAAATTAAAAATTTTTTTTAAAATAAAGGTTTTTTAAAATTTTTAAAAAAAATTTTAATTTTTTCTTTTTTTAAAAAAATTTTTTAAAATTTCTTTAATTTTTTTTTAATTTTTAAATTTTTAAAAAAGAAATTTGGTTTCTTTTATTTTTTTCCCAAAAATTTTTTAAAATAAAAATTTAAAATTAATTTTAATTTATTTTAAAATTTTAATTTTTCCCCCAATTTTTTAATTAATTTTTTTATTTTAAATTTTTTTTTTTTGGAAAAATTTCCCCCAAAATTAAAAATTTTACCTAAATTTTTAAAACGTAAATTTTGTTTTTAATAAATTTTAAAAATTCTTTAAAACATCGGTGAACCCAAATATGGGCTTGAAAAGCCCATAAACCCTTTTTTTCCAAATTTTGTGTTAAAAAAAAACAACCCAAAAAATTTTAATTAAATACTACTAAATAATTAAAACCCAAAAATTTTAAATTATTTAAAAATTTAAAAAACCAAAATTTAAAAAAAAAAAACATTCAAAATTATTTTAAAAAGAAATTAACCCACACCTTTTAAAAAGCATTTTCCCAGACGTCCCAAAAGGGGAAAAAAAGGTTTTTTTTTATTTTTATTTTTTTTTAGTAATGGGGTTTCCCCAATTTTTAAAATTTTTTTAAACCCCCCGCCTTTTAAATTTTTTTTTCCGCCTTAAAAAGGTATAACCCTTTATTAAAAATTAAAAAAAACAAAAAATTTGGTTAAAAAAATAAAAATTTTTTAAGTTGTAAAAACAAATTTTTTCTTTAATTAAAACTTTTGGGGGGCCCTCCCTTGTTTAAATTTGGGGGACCACAACAAATTGGCTGGGCCCAAAAACCAAAAATTTAAAATTTTAAAAAAAAGAAAAACATTTTAAATTGAAAAATTAAAATTTAAAAAATTTTTATAAAAATTAAAAAAAAAATTTTTTTCAATAAAAAAGGAATTTTGATAAATTTGGTTTTTTTCTTTTTTAAACGGCAAAAGTTTTTGTTTAAAATCCCTTTAAAAAAGTTAAAATATAAATTTTAAAAAAAGGGGTTTTTTGTTTATTCCTTTTTCAAAACAAAAAACAAAAAGGGGGGGAAGGGTGTTTTTCTTTAAAACACATTCCCCCAAATTCACCAGTTTTTTATGTTGGCCATTTTTAAAAGAGGTTTATCTTTTCCCCCCAACAACAAATTCCTTTGGCCCTTCAATATTTCCCTTATAAATGTGCTTGGGCAACTGGGGGGGTTTTTTAACTTTTTTTTGAGGGTTTTTTGGTCGATTTAAATTTGGGGTTGGAACCCCCTTTAAACCTTTTCCATATCTTTTACAATTTTAAACCCCTTGTTTTAATTTGGGGGGGCCTTTTTAATGTCCCCTTTTTGGAATTTTAAACGCCCTCAAATTCTTAAAAATTAAATAATTTTTTAAAACCTTTTTAAATTTTTCCCGGAAGTTTACAATTGGTTTTCTTTTAATTTTAAAAAAGTTTTTTTCCCAAAAAATCCAATTTTAAAAATTTCCAAATATTCTTTTTTTTCCCAGTTCTAGCTGTAAATTTTAAATTTTGGTTTTTTTTTTACTTTAAATTTTCCGGGGGGGGGAAAGGGAAATTTTTAAGGGGGAAATTTTAAAAAATTTTTAAAATTTATTAAAATTCAAATTTTCGAAAAAAAAAAAAGGGGTTTTTACTTTTGGTACGCGGTTTTAGAAAATTAAACTTTTTTTTTTGGGCATAAATTAAAAATTTTTTTTAAAAAAATATTTAATTTTTAAAAATTTAAAAATTTAGAAAAATTTAATAAAAGGGTTTTTGGTTTTTTGTTTTTTTATAAGAGAAATTTTAAAAATTTAATAAGATTTATTTAATAAAAATAAATTTTGGGAAATTTTTAATTATAAAATTTAAAATTTTTTGGAAAAATTTTAATTTTTTTTTAAAATTTTTAATTTTTTTTTCCTTAATTTTTTAAATTTTCACTTTTAATTTTTTCACAAAATAACAAAAATTTTTAGTTCCAAAATTTTTTTATTTTTAAAATTTTAAAATTTTTAATTTTTTCAATTTTTACAAAAAAATTTTAAAAGTTTCAATAATTTTAATTTGAAAAGTTCAATTTTAAAATTTTTTTTCACAATTTTTTTTAATAAAAAGGTTTTAAATTAATTTTATTTTTTAATTTTGAAAAGTTAAAAAACCAATAATTTTTCAATTAAAAATTTAAAAAAAATTTTTAAATTTTTAAAAAAAATTTTTTTCAAAAAAAAACATTGGGTAAAAACCCCTTTTTTTGGCCTTTTTAAAAAGGGGTTGGGGGACCATTTTTTTAAAAAAAACATTTACCTTAAGTAAATAATAAAATTTAATTTTAAAAAAATTTTTTTCAAAAAACATCTAAATATTTTTTATTAAAACAATAAAAAATTTCCCCTTTTATGAAATAAAAACCCCTTTTTTAAATTTTAAAAATAAAAATTATAAATTTTATTTTTTTTAAAGAAAACAGTGAAAACCCGAAGGCCAAAAGGAGGGTAATAAGAAAGGAATAAAAAGGAAATTTTTATAGGGACCAAATCGGAAAATTTAAAAAAAGTTTTATTTTATTTTTTTACTTTTTTTTTTTCAAAAAAGGAGTTTTTTTAATTTTTTTTTTTGGGAAGAGAGCCGGGAATCCCAAAAAATTTACCCTTTTTTTAAAAAATTTTTTTTTAACACCTTTAAAAAGGGGAAACCCCTTCAATTTTAAAAAATTTTAAACCAAAAAAAAAAATTTAAAATTACAACCTTTTAAAAACTCTATTTTTTTTATGTTGGAAATAACAACCCCCCCCTAATTCCATTTTTTTAATGTTTTTTTGGGAAAGCAACTTTCCCCCCTTTTAAATTTTCAGGGGAAAAAAAATTTGTCTAATTCCGGGCTAAGGAGCATTAAAAAAAATTCACCAATTTTAAAACCATAAATACATTTTGGCATTTTTGAATTTAAATTCCCCAAAATTTTTCCCCTTTTTTAAAAAAGTAAAAAATTTTTGGGGGGGGGGGGGGGGGGTTCCCCCCCGGGAAGTTCCTTTCTTTAAAAAGGGACTTTATAAATCTTTAATGTTTTTTTGTTTTTTTTCCTTTTCATTTTTTTCAAAAGGGAATGTTAATTTTTAAAAAATCCATTCTTTGTCCAATATTTTAAAAAATTTTGGGCTTATTAACCAATATTGGGGGAAAATTAGGGCAACATTTCCAAAAAAATTAAAAAACCCGTAAATTTTTTTTTAAACCATTTCTTTAAAAAAAAGTAATTTTTCACAAAATGTAAGACTTTTTAGAGAGTTAATTTTCCTTTAACTCAATTGGGTTCCAAAAAAAGGAACAAGTGCCTTTTAAAAAAAAAATTCAATTTTACAAATCACCACTTTTTTAAATAACTATTTTTTCCCGTTATTTAAATTTTTTTAAAATTTTTAAAATTGGGCAATTACTTTTTTGGGAAAAAATCTTCCCCCTCAAAATTTAGTGAAAGAGCCTGTTTTTGGGGAGTTGAGCCCCCAAAAATCCAAACACAAAAAATTTCCTTTAAATTTATAATAAAATCTATTAAATTAAATTATATTTTTTTCCATTTAAAATAAAGAAGAACTAGGGGAAAATTGTGTTTTTTGTAAAGTTTTTAAAACCAAATTTTAAAAATTTCCAAATATTTCATGTTAATTACTTTTACCAAAATTTCCCCCTTTTTTTGCCCCGCAATGAAACGTCCCTAAATTTTAAAAGGAGTAAATCTTTCAATTTTAGATACCCTTAAAGATCAAAATTTCTTAAGTCAACTAAAAAGGGAGGAAACTTTTGGGCCCCTCAAAAAAAAGGGACAAAAAAAAATTTTTTTGGAACACACATTGGAAAACTTGGCCAATTTTCAGAAAAAAAACCCCAAGCCAATTATTTAAGGGTTTTGCCCCCCACTTTTGAAAACATTCCCTAAAAAAATTAATTTTAAAAAAAATAAAATTTCTTTTTGGGGGGGAAAAAATAATCGGGGGTTATGGTTTTTAAGGGCAACCCCAAATTTTGGGGCCTTTTTTCCAAAACCCCCCCTTAAAAATTTTCCTTTTCCCCTTTTAAAGCAATCCGAACAAAAATTTTTTTACCCCAAATAGAAAAAAATTTTTAAGGGGGATTTGGCAATTGGGGAGAATTCTGAAAATTCAAAACAAAGGGGGCACTTGGTCAAACATTTCCCCAACCCTTAATTCTCGAAACCCTTTTATTTTTTGGGGGGAAAATATTTTCGGAACCGTTTAAATGAAATCTTTTACGAAAACTTTTTCTTAAAATTTTTTTTTTTTGCTTTATTAAAGGGGGTTTTAAAACCCCTTTAAAAAAGGTTTGGGTTTAAAAAATGGAAACAAAAACTTTTTGGAGGCCCCTTCCAAAATTTAAAACCTTTTGTTTTTCCCTTGAAAATGTGGTAGTAAAAAATTTTTAACTTTCACTTTTTTTCTTAGGGCTTCTGTTCAAAAACAATTTTAGTCAATTGGTTGGAATAAGTAGACTTAAAAAAGAACTTAATTTTTGGAAGATTTTTTTGTGGGGGAAACATTCCAAATTTTGGTTTTTTTTTTTCAAATTTTTTAAAGGAAAATTTCCCCCTTTTTTCCCCTTGAATTTTGAAAATTTGAATTTTAAACCCCTTATTCCCTTTGGGGGGTCCCTTCAAGAAGGAATCCTTTAAAAAAACTTTTTCAAAATTTTTCAACTTTTTTTGAGTCAAATTTTTTTTTTAAAAATTTCTTTAAAAAGGGGAAAAATTTTTGGTATTCAAAAATTCTAGCAACACACCCATCAACTGAAACAATTACCTAAAAAATGAAATAAATGAATAGATAAATGCCATTGGGGATGATAATAATAGCGGTGACTGGCAAACTTGCCCTTGTAAGGAATCATTTTTATGTTCGGGACATTTCCAACCGTATATAAAAGTTGGGATCCAGCTAGTTCCTAATGCAACCGACAGCTCCGAACAAGTTTAGATGTACCACGTTTCAAATAGACAAACAAGTTTTAAACGGCTTATATTGACGTCAATAGGGTTGATGAAGTGCTAAGAAAAATATACACATTTTAACTTAAAGGGGCAGACTTGAATAAACAATCTATATAACACACCAACCTCGTAAGTGCTCAGAAAGAGCAGTACTGATAGAGGATATATATCAGAGAAGCCTGTTTCAAAAGTTAAATCTTAAAGAATTACTGAAAATGACATTGTGATACATATAAATAAATCCATATCACTATCAACAGCCTTTAATACAACCACATTTGGCAATAAAAGAGCATGAGTATCAAAAAGTGAAAGCAATAGATGACTGAGATCTGAGCAGCAACCAACATCAGTGACAGACAATCTAGGTCAACCGCTATTAAGTAATATGTGGCTCTTAGTATATTAGTCAGGACATAGTAATCAATTTGTGAATCAATAATAAAAACACCTTATTTGTGCGTTAGGAGACTTCTGACCTTCAATAAACAATCTTTAGATCGTAAGTGCCGTTGTCTAATAATTTGATGAGCACGTTAAACAAATGATTTGCATTAATGTTTCTTGGACCCACGATCCATTACTTTTGAATCGTGAAGAGTCTTGATCAATTACTGAAGTAATATTATCTTTTGTCAATCATTGGATTGGTAGAAGTATATTGTTAGAGGCCTTTTCACCCATTAAGTTACTAGTGTATGCACACATTTGAACTTTATATTAAGTCCCCTTGATCTTGGGGCTCTCACTTAACATAGTAGGTCATACCTAGCCTAAATTAACTTTATCTAAATTTATGCAATCGTATTTGTCGTAGCTCAAGCTGGTATTTTAATTAAAACTATTACTATCGGGCTGGATACCGATAATATGGATATTAAACATAATAATTTTCTTTCTGTGCATGAAAAAAAGGTCCCATTATTGGCATACCGACTACTCGACACAGAAAACATTGCAGCTCGTGGCCAAGCGCTGCAATCACTCTAGAGTATGAAAGGCGAGGATGTGAGAGGAGATACCCATAGTGTCCCTAGTACAGTCAGTACCAAATGGCAAGTGGGACATAAGTAAATAATAAATAATAATAATAATCGACTTTAAATGGCGAAGTTAAGACTACTGCCTTTCTTACACTTAACCAATACAATTTAAACTGAAGTTTAACAAAATAAATATATATATAAAAAAACACACACAAAAGTTTAAGAAAAAGAGAAAAAAAAACTAGAGCTAAAATACACAAGAGTTTACGTACCACGCTCGCATGCGCGCACGCACGCACACAACACACACACACACACACACACACACACACATACCACACACACACACAATGTGTGATTACGTCTCACCCCTCTCAATCTTAAGAATGAGCTTCCATACGCAACTTATTTGCGACTTTTCGCTTAAAACCATTCAATTCTAATTTCTTTACATCGTTGGTTAGGGTATCCATGAATGAGAAGCTAAAACAGTGAAAGAATTTGAGTAATGATTGGAATTATGAAGAGGAATGAATAAAACTGAGTCTTCTTGTGATCGAGTGTTGAAATTATTATTAGGGTTGAGTAAGCGAATACGTGAAAAAGGTATTGTGGGGAGTTGGTAGTCAATATGTTTTCTTTATGATTGTCATCGAGTGTAGAGCCAAGCTAGTCTCTTATAGTATGGGGAAATATGATCACGTGACCGGAGTCGAATATAAATCTTACACATGTATTCTGGATCTTTGTAGTCTTGCCACAAGGTCAGCTGTCAGGTCATTATAAACTACATCACAATAGTCGAAAAGCGGGAGGATAAGGATTGGATAAGAGTGGATTTAATATTCATTGGTATAACATTTTTTCAGGCGCTTTTGTGAGTGTAAGGCAAATAACAATTTTTTACATATTTGTTTCACATGAATTATTCCATGTTAGGTTTAATTTATATGTAAACCAAGGTTATTAACAACCGGCACAAGTGAAATTGTGCTGTTATTAAATTTATTTGTTGTGCAGATGTGAAACTCAGTGTGGATAGTAATTTTTTCGACCCTATGACAATAGATTGAGATTTTTTAGGATTTACATTAAGACCATTTTGTAGTGACCAATTATGTGTTGCACTTAAGTCAGCATTCATATTATCCACCACGGCACTATCAATAGAGAAATAGAGAATGATAAATAAAGTTGGAAATCATCGGCAATATGATGATGTTGAGAATGTTGCAAGTAACTTGGCTAATATGAGACGTCCTGCTACTTAAGTTGAATATATAAGTAGTTCTAACTTACCTTAAATACTAAATTAACTCCTCGACACCTGATATGTGTCCGTCAGTTTTCACAGTAGCTATTTGACGTTCTACTATTGCCACTGTCACTTTCACCTCCAAAATAAATAAAAAATGTTCTATCTCTTCTTCTATCAGACCATAATTTTCCCATTAATGGGTTTCTTATTTCTTAACATATGATATAGCCTTTGACAATCTTTCTCAGTGATACAAATGATTGCTTTTTCTGTTAAATGTTTTATTTATAAATTGCTTTGAGCAACATTTTTGGCCGCGGCTCGTGATTTCACCATGTTTCAAATCAATTCTATAGCGTTAAGGGTTTTATAATGGTATGGAAGTAACCTAATAACACTGTGCCCATGTTGTTCCTGTCCCCATGTCCGGCCTTGGGGTTACTAATATTCGATGACTTCTTGAGATTGCAGTTTAGAGATGGTGTTAGCAGCTACCCCTATGCAGACGACGGCCTGCTACTCGTCAGAGGTAACACCAGGATTGAGTTGGAAGCGAAAGCGGACCATGCGGTGAGGACGGTGTTCGAAAGGGGATAGGGCTCGGTCACCTTCTCGAGGGCGAAGACGAAGATGACCTTGCTCAAGGGGAGACACTCAGCGATGAGGCATCCTACGGTGCACATGACGGCGCGCACACAGGATATGTTAGGTAACAGGTATCTGGTGTGTCTTGTTAGATGAGGGTTTGCTTTTTAAAGATCATTTCAGGATGGTCGCGGGAGTGGCGAAAAGGGGGCGTTTGGGAGATTCAAACCGATCTCAAGGACCTCCTGGGGACTGGACTTTGATACACTAAAGGAAGATGTACAAGGCCCTAGTGGAGTCGGTGCTACCTACGGATGTTGGTGTGGCAGCATCGTATGGAGGGTCGGCAGCAGCGAGCTCATCCTTCGACGTGCACGAGGTTTGCTCTACTTGCGGTGACTAAGGGTTATAGTACTGTCTCTTATGATGCCTTGCCCGTTGTTGCAGGAGTGCTGCCGATAGACCTGCTCGTTGGGGAGAGGGCCAGACTCTACTGGGCAAAGAAGAATGGCCTGGACCTGGAAAAGAGAGGAGGAACGCGGGGCGAGACTCGCTAGCCATCTGGCAGGCGAGGTGGACGGGTCCACGAAAGGCAGGGAGACTTATCTTTTTGGCCATCTGTGCAGGCTAGGATGGAGAGTGGCGGGGTCGGGCCCAAACCACTATGCTACGCAGATCTCCCCGGGACATGGGAATTTCAATGCGAAGCTTCACGGCTTCGCACTAAAAGGAGAACCCGGACTGCGGGGCCTGTGGCGCCTTTATGAGGATGCTGGCACGTGCTGCTGTCCTGCGAGGGGTTCGAAGGGGAGAGAAGAATACTTGGGCTGGGGGTTGGGGGACCCGCTTAGGAGGACGGAGATGGTGGGAAAACCCCATGGGGATGGTCACCCTTTTTTTTTTTGTTTTGGAAAAAAAGAAATTCATTTGTTTCCAAATCCTTTTTTTTGGAATCGGAACCTTGTCCTGCCCCATCTTTTTCAATACTACAGTATTTCTGGGTTTTGCCAACATTTACTCAAAGTGTATGAGGGATGAATACATTTCTCAAGATATACCCCAAAGGGTTTTTGGTCCCCCAATTTTTCATTTTTCTCATTCTTCTTAAATATCTAGCCTTCCATATAACTATTTATTTTTTTTCCATTAAAAATTTGTATTTTAAATTTTTAAAACTTTCTAAACTTAAACCCACTTTTTTCAATGCTCTTCTCAAAGTTTCTTTCTTCCATTGAAAATTTATTTGTTCTTCTACTACTGCTTTTAGCAATTAGTAATGTATTTAAAATTGGTGCTTTCCTTTAAAAATGTAGAGCCCCCTCTGTTAAATATTGAAGACAAAAAAGTTAAAAAACATCAAGAAATTATTTGATGCTAGGTTTTTTACTTTTTTTTCCCCGGGGTTGAAAGTTGTGTTTGTTTTCCCCCTTACCCTACGTCTTTCCCTTTTGAATTTTTAAATAAAACGTTGATTTTACTTGTAGCTTCTGCTGCGATCTTTTTAAAAGGTTTCTTTTAATGTCCCCAAAAGTTTTTCATTCAAAAAAAAAAATTCATTTGCAATAAATTTTTCGTCCCTTTACTGTGAATAGTTGGGTTTTCACGCTCAAATTTTTTAAGCCATTTTTTTTTAAAATAAAATTTTATCAAAAAAGATTAAAAAAAAAGTAGAAAATTCTAAACCCAAAAATGAAAGTCCTAAAATATGGAACTTCGACCCCCCCCCCCCCCCCCCCCGTCGGTAAGCAGACAGGAGTGTACACGCCAGAACGTCAAGACAACGACTGAAGATGTGTCTCACTGGTCTCCCCCTTCATTCTTCAAGTAAGTACTTAATTGACATTCTTTCTGCATGCAATGTTTACTGTGTCGAGTAGTTTGATTTATTTATTCCCTACTCCCTTTCTCCTGTCATGGCAAGTTGTCCTAGGACTAATAATAAAGATGTGGCTCACTGGTAGGTTCGCGGCCCCAGTGGTGGTGTTGTACTGGAAGTAGCCGACAGGTTGCATGCCCCAGGTTTCTACCGTTCCATCATCACTAGTATCCTCTAGGAGAGCCACCACCGTTGTAGTTGCCTTCCGCGTCTCCATTTTTGTCGATATACACCTGAATAACACACACCGCCACTTTACTATCACTTTATCAGCCATAACTTGTGAATAATATTATTTATTTGCATGGCCACACTGATAAATCACATTTTGGAAAGCCCCAAATGGAGGGAGGGTAAAAAGTAGGCTATCATTTTTACCTCCCCCTAAAAAATATATAATAAAACTTTTAGATAGTATAAAGATCTTGTTGAGGCAAGATACAAAGTTCACACTAAGGTAACATAACAGAAATAAAATGTTCTTGGAGCACACAATGAAGGTATTTTAAAAACTCTGCTGGTGATACCAGCTACATCAGTTACTGCAGAAAGAGGTTTTTCAATGCGTAAACGCGTAAAAAACTATTCTTCGCTCCACGATGGAGCAACGTAGACTACATCACCTGTGTCTGCTTAATTGCATACACTGAGAGGCTCAACAAACGTTAAATTGAAAAATAATTAACAATTGGCCTTATAGCTAGTAACGAATATAGGGAAAAGGTCTTTGGAAACCTACTTTAATTTTTAGTTTTTGGGAGCATTTTTATTTGAGCCACATTGGATATAATTTTTCTTAATTGGTTTTGTTTGTATTAATCCTAATGTTTAGCATACCTAAAATAAATGAGAAAAATGCACAATGGGATCGTTAAAATACAGACATCCCTCGTTATATTCGATCTCACTTTACGCTTTTTCGCTTTAACGTGACTTAAAAAGAGTAATAATGCTGACTTTCAGATGAATCTTGATCTTTCATAAAAAAAAAAAAGTGGGAAATTGTCAGTTTAATGACAAAAGGCCTTCCCAGCAGCAAGAGCCTGCACGTCCCAAGGCCTTGAAGAGATCAAGAGCCTATAGTCCCAGGGCCTTCAAGAGATCAAGAGCCTACAGTCCAACAACTTCAAGAGAGAAAGAGCCTACAGTCTCAGGGCCTTCAACTCGCGACACGACACAGCCGGTGCAGAGTCCACAACCAGCGCACAGTCAGCGTACACCCTTAAGTGTGAATCCACCTTAACCCTTAAATTAAGAGCAGTTAATTCAAGGTTGAAAAGAGAGAAAAAAGGTCTAAATTTTTCAAATTGGTTTTGGGACTATTTTGATTATGTACCCATCCATTGTTTAACATTACAAAATAAATTAATCTTACATCATAACCTTGCACAGAGTGGTATGATCTGTTGCGGATCCTCTTCAAGATGGCGGAACCGTCCCGAGGATCATCCCCGTTCTCGAACACCTCCGTGAGAGCTCGAGCATAGATCATGACCGCGTCGTATAGATGAGCAGCGTCCACGGGTACCTGCAGAACACACAACTAGATAAGGGTGAGACAGTAAATTTCACACAGAAAATTTACCAATATGGTATTTTTTTATCATTATTCTAGAAACAAATTCAAGCCCCTTAAATGAGCACCAATAAAAGCGATTCTATGTCTCTTTTCACACTCACGTATATAATACAGCCCTTTGTAGGCCAATGTTTCTCTTATGTTGGGTTTGTTAATGCTTCAATATTAAAAATCAAAGTATTTACTAATACATCACCTTTTTTGGAATATAACCATCTGAAAATTTTACCAAAAATTATTATTAGTTTCTCTTCATCATAACTAGGTCATCAATCTTGTTATTGGTTTGCTGCAGCTCTCTACTTTTTCCTATCCTGGACAATTTTTTTTAGATTTTTGTATCTTCTTCTGTCAACATCAACAGCTGATTCATGTACTCCAGTCTTGGTCTCCCTTTTAAAATTCTACTTTCCACATCTCTTGTATAGTTTCTTGTCTCTCTACATGGTTTACCATGTTAACTCTTCTTTCCAAAGTTTCCTTTCTTACTTTTGCTTCTCTTAGCACTTATGTATTTGATACCATCTCCATCGAATATTAGTTTAACATTGGTGACCTGGCGGTCTAGGGGTAGGGTGTCAGACTTCTGTGCTGGCGGCCGGGTTCAATCCTCGGTCCCGGCACAGATTTATCTGATTACCGAACCCTTTTCCCTTTACCTCTGACAAGATATCTTGTGAATGTGGAGAATTTCCAGGCCTCCACCGTTGGTTCGGATTCCACGTTAAACTGTAGGTCCTCCATTTCATCTCACAATCATCCTACCATTACACATTAGCGTAAGTGCGTATAACCGGAGGTAGTAAGACGCGGTGCTAATAATAATAATAGTTTAACATTCTTCTGTAACACCACGTTTCAAATACTTCCAATCTTTTCTAATTGCCCTTAATTGTTTGGATTTCATTTTTAGTACTAATAAATTAGATTATTGAAATAATTTGAAGGTTGAATCAAGTGTTTGCTAACAACTTTTCCTATCCTAACCCCCACCCTTAAATCGTACACAACACATGTTTAATGGCTGTGTGTATACTGGGAAAATTTCCCGGAATATTTTTAGATCTAGATTTATCGGGCATTTTACATCTCTACGCACAATACACCCATCAAGTCATAATTGCAAATTCTGACAGACTTCAAATATGTAAACAACACATGAGGAATACAAGTGAATAAATAAACAGAAGTTGTTGCTTCCGATTGAGCTTGCATCTTCACTGAACTAAAACAAATCATGAGTTTTCATGCAAAGAACATGATAAATAAATTTTAACGTCAGGTAAGATTTTCATTCGTATGAGACTAATTTCTAAATCTAAAGGCAATCTTGATTTACTCAACCGAAAATTAATTTGGTTGGCTGTAAGAGTCTTAAAAGATGGGCTCAGATGGGATTTTGCCCCTTGCCAAGTCTGACCATCTGACTAGACTCTTAGAAGTGGGTGAAACTTTAAATATTGATTATTATCACAAGCAAAACCCAGCAGTGACACAATTTGGTGATGACTGCTATGTAGGCTATGTATTAAAAAATATATTGTGCTGACTGTAAAACCAAATATTATAAAGTTTGTATAAGCTTATAATATAACCATTGCTGATGTTTACGGAGTTCAATACAATATAAAAAAAATACTTACGGAAATGCTATCAAATATTGTGCTGTGAATGGAACACAGAAGGGGCTTTGCAGAAAATCTCTTGATTTGCTCACAAAGCTCCCTGAAAAACAAAATCACAGACAGTAAAATAATTAAACTACCAAATAAACAAATGCAGTGTTTTGTATAGCCTATTTCAGAGATTTAAATAAAATTAAAAATTGTATTCAATTATTTCCCAATTGATTTTGTTTCGTTTAATAAATCATGATATCAAGAGTGATACAAAAATATTTGTTCATTTATTAAAACGAAACATGGGATACATGTCTTAAGGATAACGTATGAATCTACTATATAGTCCCACATATATTTATTAAACAAGTTATTACATATAATAGTAATATGTTTATCATCCCCTTCTCAAGGCAACAACCCGAAGGTTGGTTTGATGCGATTTCTCTCCATCCGGCGCTGGGCATGCACTCTGGTTAGTGCTCCTTGCACCATTTGATAGAAATACTATGATAATCGGGTGTGTAGGAAGTGTGGTGTTCCCAATTGTCTTCCACAGTAAATTATATTAGCGAGCATGAAAAGGTTTACCAATTTTTCCGGGAAAGGTATTTTCATATACATTCCTGCATTCTTCTACATGCCACCATCGATATGGAACAGATGGTTTTACTTCCCCTCCAAATAAAGTTGTGCTATGGGTTTTTATCACTCAATAAATGTGGATATATATACATGTTATATATTAATTATATATCTATTTACATTAAATATACTATTTATACGCGTAAGAACGAGTACAATGAAAGGGAAAAAATTAGAAGATGGACAAAGTTTCA